>SJYV01002182.1:2752771-2802967 GCA_006410875.1 Neotragus pygmaeus
CACTGGAGTGGGTTGCCATTTCCTTCTCCAATGCAGGAAAGTGAAAAGTGAAAGTGCTTGCAGTCCAAGGGACTCTCAAGAGTTTTCTCCAACACCACAGTTCAAAAGCATCAATCCTTTGGCACTCAGCTTTCTTCACAGTTCAACTCTCACATCCATACATGACCACTGGAAAAACCATAGCCTTGACTAGACGGACCTTTGTTGGCAAAGTAATGTCTCTGCTTTTGAATATGCTATCTAGGTTGGTCATAACTTTTCTTCCAAGGATAGTTGTAAGGAATTTGATTTAGGTCAGACCTGAATGGTCTAGTGGTTTTTTCCTACTTTCTTCAATTTAAGTCTGAATTTGTCAATAAGGAGTTCATGATCTGAGCCACAGTCAGCTCCTGGTCTTGTTTTTGCTGACTGTATAGAGCATCTCCATCTTTGGCTGCTAATATAATCAATCTGATTTAGGTGTTAACCATCTGGTGATGCCTATGTGTACAGTCTTCTCTTGTGTTGTTGGAAGAGGGTGTTTGCTATGACCAGTGCATTCTCTTGGCAAAACTCTGATAGCCTTTGCCCTGCTTCATTCTGTACTCCAAAGCCAAATTTGCCTGTTACTCCAGGTATTTCTCAACTTCCTACTTTTGCATTCCGTCCCCTATAGCAAAAAGGACATCTTTGGGTGTTAGTTCTCGAAGGTCTTGTAGGTTTTTGTGGAACTGTTCAACTTTTAGCTTCTTCAGCATTATTGGTCAGGGCATAGACTGGCTTACTGTGACACTGAATGGTTTGCCTTGGAAATGAACAGAGATCATTCTGTCATTTTTGAGACTGTATCTAAGTACTGAATTTTGGAGTCTTTTGTTGACCATGATGGCTACTCCATTTCTTCTAAGGGATTCTTGCCCACAGTAGTAGATATCATGGTCATCTGAGTTAAATTCACCCATTCCAGTCCATTTTAGTTTGCTAATTCCTAAAATGTCTATGATTACTCTTGCCATCTCCTGTTTGACCTCTTCCAATTTGCCTTGATTCATGTGGGCTGCCGTCTATGGGGTCACACAGAGTCAGACACGACTGAAGCGACTTAGCAGCAGCAGTAGCATGTACCTAACATTCCAGGTTTCCATACAACATTGCTCTTTACAGCATTGGATTTTACTTCCATCACCAGTCACATTCACAACTGGGTGTTGTGCTTGCTTCGGCTCTGTCTCTTCACTCTTTCTGAAGTTAGTTCTCCATCAATCTCAGTAGCATATTGGGCACCTACCGACCTGGGGAGTTCATCTTTCAGTGTCCTATCTTTTCGCCTTTTCAGACTGTTCATGGATTCTCAAGGCAAGAATACTGAAGTGCTTTGCCATTCCCTTCTCCAGTGGACCATGTTTCGTCAGAACTCTCCACCATGACCCATCCGTCTTGGGTGGCCCTACACAGCATGGCTCAGAGTTTCATCGAGTTAGACAAGGCTGTGGTCCATGTCATCAGACTGGTCAGTTTTCTGTGATTGTGGTTTTCTTAGCTATAGGTAAAACCTACTCACCTACCTACTAAAAGTGTGTTAGTGAAAAGTTTGCCTGTAAAGATGAAGAAACAGAGGTACTGGCTGATAGGAGAAAAGATCAATTCAAAAGCCTAATTCAAGGGCACAGCAAGGTGCAATGTAATGTTCCCTCTATCCACAATAAATGAATCCCTGGGAAGTCGGGCATTCACTGCATATTAAAAGAGTTACTCTTTTAACTGAACTAGGGAAGCTGTTATTTTTAGAAATACCACAGGGAATGATTTTAGAAATGCATAATTCTTTTGATACTGCAACAGAACCTGTAATTTATTGTTGTTGGTATCGTTTAATCCAGATTGGTGCAGATACAGTGTTTGCTTATGCAAGACAGACATATGTGCCAGGTGATAAATATTCTTCTTCCTCCAATGTGATAGATCTGATGGTAAATACTATTAAGACCCCTGGCAGAGGATACCACTGTTCCGCAGTTTCTGCAATTTACCTGGTTTTTCCTAGTCCATATAAGGAGAAAGTAGCATCACTAATTAAGAAGACACTCTAGGGGGCTCGGCCACAATAAACGTGTGTCTGCCCTCCAAAAAAAAAAAAAAGAAGACACTGCAGACTTCCCTCTATCCAGCTAAAGTACCTACCAGCTCCTCCTTGACAGCCATGTCTTCGGAGTCATCGCTGATTTGCAGCGTGTTCTTCACTCGTGGTACTCTCTTTGGTTTGGATACCTTGGAAACAGGTGGCTTACGGCTTCTGGGAACTTTCTTTTGGGGTTCCCAGGCACTGTCCTCCTTATCATCTTCAGAGGCAGATGATCTGGGAGTAAAACGACAGAAAAATTTTCAGGAAACGGAAGCCAAATGCTAACGGTTTCTGAAAAAGAGACATATGCTTCTTGAAAAAAAAAAGAAGGTAGGTGTTTAAAATAAAATGTAGTGATGTGAATACAAACTATGAACTGAACCAAGAAATTTGACCAGAAATACCCTCCAGTACACTGTAAATCACAGGTCTCCCTCCATTTTCCTCTTACCTAACTAATATACACAACCATATACTCAAGACATAGGAAATCATTTATTACCTTAAGTAGTAAATAGTAAATGGGTCATGTCACACCATAGTCATAGTGAGGTTTTCCATTTTTAAACAATATCTAAAGACATTTTTGATTGTTACTACTCAGGTGGGGGAGGGGGAATATAACCAACTAATGGGTAGAGACCAGGGATGCTGCTAAAGATCCTACAAAGACAGTTTCCATATCAAAGATTTATCTGGTCAATAGTGCTGAAGTTGAGAAACTGTGCTCTAAATCAACATAAAAAACTCCTCTACTCCCATGGATCATATATTCTAGGGTAAATATTATATTATATACTTAGTTGGTCACTTTCTCCTTGTTTAACAGTGTATCAACACCTAAAAAGAGCCTGGAACACAGCTCTGTTCAATAAATACAGTGAGTTCAACAGATATTTTTTGCATGAATGAATGAAAAAAACAAAGCCTTCTTCCAAAAAAAATGACTTCTGAAGTTAGTAAATGACAGAATGCACATCCCTAAAATATACATCATTCTCCCACGCCATATAAAACAAGTATGCTTACAACTCAGAGAAGGAAGAGAATTCATCTTTGGATATCACAGTCTGGACCTTTGCTTTTGCTCTTCTTGGCAATGATGACATCTGGAAGAAGAAATATAACATGAAATCACCATGATTTAAATCACTTAAATGACTGATAACTTATTTTGTCTACAAAATGATGTGCCATTGAAAACTAACACTCCAGTAGCTCTTCTGCTAGAAAATGCCATAGGAGGAAAAAAATGACAATCATTCACAACCCTGAACACTTGTTTTCCCTTCTACGGCTGCCAATTATAAAGGGCAGCTAACAGCCTTCCAATAACTTCAAAAGCCTGGTGAGTGTGGGCCATCTTTGGAAAAATGTAAGTCCTATAGGGTTAGAACTCTTAATTTTTTTTTTTTTTCAGAATTATAGGCTTGCATATTCTCGAAGTATTATTTGACAACTTATCAGACAGCAAATAATAAAGTCCTTTATTAAGCTGTATCTCAAAGACAAGAAATGTCTTCCCTCTTCTTTATCTTCTTAAGAGTACAGTTGATGCAGACCTACAAAGCTGACAGTAAATTACATGATGCTGATTGACTAAGCAGCCAGGTTGTTCCTAAAACAAGACAATCTAGGCCCTTATTATAAAATTTCACAATATTTAAGTAGGATAATAAATCACAAATGCCACTACAAAGTATTTCCCGAATTCAAAGGCCCAGCTCTAAATGAAAAAAAAAAAAAAGAGTCAAACAGCCAGAGATGTCATGCAATACACAAATTTTGCTTTAGCTGATAAATTTTACTACCTAAAGAACGTATGTCAAACCTAAAAACTACACTGGACTCTACCATGCTTGTAAACCTTTCAACAGGTTCCTAAACCAAGCCTACATTATAATGCCTCTGTTCTAATTTCTGCTGGGAGAAGGAACACCTCCAAGAAATACCAAAGGGGTTGTCACAAAAAAAGGGAATACATCCTCCTGGCAGCTATCCCTCAACTCAGTACAGGGGGTACAGAAATATCGGACAGGAAAACACCCAGAGGGAACCAGGAGAACAAAAGGAAGTAGACAGAAAATTCTTCCATCTTCTCCTTCACCCCCTTTTTGGAATTTTATGTTTCTCAAGGCCATCATTCCTTAAATAAGTGCTCCTTGATACTGATCATAAAGGAATGGATAACTTGTGATTTCTGTGTTTAACGTATTGTACCACAACACAGAAACAGAGGAAGTCAGCGTATGATACGGTGGCATTTCAAACCAGGACAGAAATGAATTATTCAATAAGTGGTATTAAGACAACCAGCTATCCTCTGCAGGAAAACAAGTGTTTAATTCTTGCTTCCACACCATGAACTAAAAATACATTCCACACTGATGATGTAAAGGTACCAAATTAAAAAAAAAAAAAAACTACACAAAGACTATTTTCATAACTTTGAGTGGAGATGGGAGAATAAAGCTTTTTCTAGGCATGACTCAAAATTCCAAAAGCCTAAAAGATTAGCATATTTTACTATGTAAAAATTAAACCCCCAAGTGGGAGCATTTCAGAACCAAACCAATTTTCTCTGCTGCTGCTGCTGCTGCTAAGTCGCTTCAGTCGTGTCCGACTCTGTGCGACCCCATAGACGGCAGCCCACCAGGCTCCCCCGTCCCTGGGATTCTCCAGGCAAGAGTACTGGAGTGGGTTGCCACTGCCTTCTCCGAATTTTCTCTGCAGTATCCTCCAAAAAAGCACAGGACACAGTATCTGATACCTCAGAACTAAGGGTAAAGAGACTAAGAGCTGGGTGTATGCTGTCTGAGGCAAAGGAATGTCTCTACAAGCTCTACTCTGCTTCATGAATTTAACAAACGCCCCCAGGAAAGTCTGGAGGTTTCTTCTCCGGAGAAGGTAAAACAGAGTCTCTAAACTAAGGGATACTAAGTACAGCTGTTGGTAGGAGAACCATACAGAGATTCTCGGTCCCCTTCTCCCACTGTGCTCCCAAAAAAGCTGCCAGGCAGATTCCTACCATCTAGGGAGTAGTGTGTAAAGACTCTTCCTTGTGAATCTGACCCGCCCAAGAATAAAAAGCTAAAGATACTAAGCTCCCCACAAACAACTCAATCAGATCAGTGTGCCACCAGGTACAGAGCTGAGGATCCAGCAGATTCTGCCCGGGACATGATCTGAGAGTCAAAGGGCGCTTCCTACCCCACCTCCGCTCATTTGAGGTATGAAAACCCTCTAGGTCTACCTGGCTTTCCCACAACTGCGCTTATGTACTAAGTGCTGAAATTTGACGGAGAAGACGCGCCAGGTGACATGCAGCAGCTAGGATGGGTTTTCTGAGGGGGCAGGGTGTGGGATACTGCAGTAATATGTAATGAAACTCCTCACTTTAAAAACGGATGTTATTCCCCCGGTGATCGCTCATAACTTTTTTAATGGTCCCAAAAATATCGGAGCCCGGGCACCTGGCTCCAGCGAGCCCGCAGAAAGCCCGCGAAAGCGGACGTTCGGCTCACCTTCCCGCCCGGCGTGTCAGAAGCTCCGCGAGTCTGTGTGCTAGACAACATCTTCCGGTTCCCGCCGGAAGTTTTTCAAACGCCGGAAGTCCCGCCTGGCTCCCCCCGGACTCGCCGCTTAGGCGCTCATCTCCCAGAATGGGGTGGAGCCACGGTGAACGGAGGCGGGGCTAGAACGAGGATCTCGCTGAAGCTCTGGGGTGGGACCCCTTTCAGGACTGGAGGTGGGGCTCGGTTTACCCGAACCCGTCGGAGGTTGGGCCCGAGGTGTTTGGAAAGGCCGACCCACCTCCCTGTTTTTCTTATTTTCCTTCTCTTAATCCGCTTTGTTTTTATTTTCTTCTCTCCTTTAAAAATTTTTTTCAATTATATTTCTGTTTATTGCATTACTTGTCATTTTCAATGGAAAAATGAAAATCAAGTTTTAGTCTTTCTAACGTGAATGTTAGAAGGCAATGGCGACCCACTCCAGTACTCTTGCCTGGAAAATCCCATGGGTGGAGGAGCCTGATAGGCTGCAGTCCATGGGGTCGCGAAGAGTCGGACACGACTGAGCGACTTCACTTTCACTCTTCACTTTCCTGCATTGGAGAAGGAAATGGCAACCCACTCCAGTGTTCTTGCCTGGAGAATCCCAGGGACGGAGGAGCCTGGTTGGCTGCCGTATATGGGGTCGCACAGAGTCGGACACGACTGAAGCGACTTAGCAGCAGTAGCAGTAGCAGCAACGTGAATGTTAAATATCAGTAATTAACTTTCCTGAAGGTGTTTCTTAAACCCGGAGATAAGGGTTTGCTATAGTCTTAGGGGCATATCCAAATTTTCCCTCTTCTGATAAGCTCTCAAAGGTTCGTCTTTGCCAACAAACGTCCGTCAAGTCGAAGCCATGGTTTTTCCAGTAGTCATGTAAGGGTGTGAAAGTTGCACTATAAACAAAGCTGTGCCCCCAAAGAATTGATGCTTTTAAACTGTGGTGTTGGAGGAGACTTTTGAGAGTCCCTTGAACTGCGAAGAGATCCAACCAGTCCATCCTAAAGGAAATCAGTCCAGAATATTCATTGGAAGGACTGGTGCTGAAGCTGAAACTCCAATACTTTGGCCACCTGATGTGAAGAACTAACTTATTTGAGAACACTCTGATTCTGGGAAAGATTGAAGGCGGAAGGAGAAGGGGATGACAGAAGATGAGGTGGTTGGATGGCAATACCAACTAAATGGACGAGTTTGAGTAAACTCTGGGAGTTCGAAATGGACAGGAGGCCTGGCGTGTTGCAGTCCATGGGGTCACAAAGAGTTTGACACAAGTGAGCAACTGAACTGAACTGAACGGAATGGATAAGCCTTCACAGGGTCCTTGAGGTTTATGGGAGGGTTTAGCCCTAGTGGGGCATTCCTGGTAGCTCAGACGCTGAAGAATCTGCCTGCAATTCAGGAGACCTGGGTTGGATCCCTGGTTTGGGAAGATCCTCTGGAGAAGGGAATGGCTACCCACTCCAGTATTCTTGTGGTGGGTTATAGTCCATGGGCTTGAAAAGAGTCAGACACTACTGAACAACTAACACACTTTAGATCCAGCATCGCTACTATCTTTCTTAGGTATCTTAGGCAGCTTAGGGGAGACACCTATCAAGATGGTAGAATAGTCAGTGAGAGCACCTCTTCCCACAATTACATCAAAAATACATCTAGGGAAAGAAAAATACATCTAAGATTCCCCTGGTGGTCCACTGGTTAAGAATCTGCCTGAATGCAGCAGACACAGGTTCAGTCCCTGACTGGTGAAGATTCCGCTTGCAGCTAAGCTGTGGTGCCACAACTACTGAAGCGCTTACACCCTAGAGACTGTGCTCTGCAACAGGGGAAGTCACTGCAATGAGAAGCCTGAGCCCTTTAACTAGAGAGTAGCCACTGCTGGAGGCAACTAGAGAAAGCCCATGCACAGCAACAAAGACCCAGCACAGCCAAAAATAAATAAGTTAAAAAAAATTTTTTTTTAGTGTGGATGTGTGTGCTCAGTCATGTCTGACACTTTGTGACTCCATGGACCATAGCCAGGCTTTTCTGTCCATGGAATTTTCCAGGAAAGAGTACAGGAGTAGATCATCATTTCCTACTCCAGGGGATCTTCCTGACCAAGGGATCAAACCCACACAGCTGCATTGGCAGACGAATTCTTTACCAGTGCACTACCTGGGAAGCCCAAATACATCTATAGCTGGAATAGTTCTCACAGAATACCTACTGACACTATAATTCAAACACCCAAAATTGAAAGAAAGATCTCCACATGACCAGGTAGGACAAAAAGGGAAAAACAACAGGAATCCCAGGTACAATGCCAGGCCCACTGCCAGGCGCACCAATTTGGAAACTCAGTTTATTCAAGAACTTTCTAGTGTTCTAGAAAATGCTTTATGTCTCTGGATTTTTTTTCCCCCAAAGTCTACCTCTCTATCTCACTCCTTACCTGATAAGGTACCCTGCACATATGAGGGGTGAGTACTCATGAATTAATTTACTTGAAGCAAAGGCAGGTCCTAGTTATCTAACTTTCTTGGGCAAGAATAGAAAAATTCCTTTCATCTTTAGATTCTTCAAAAGTGCTGTGTGTTAAGTCCTGATAACCTAATATCCTAGGTGAGATGTCCTCCTGATCCACCAGCTTCATTTCCCTTCCCACAAAACACAAAAACAGCTCCTGCTTTTTATTTTGATGAGGCCAAGTATCTTAACCCCACTTCTATACTCTTAAGCCCCACTTCTTTTTATTAACTGAATTTAAAAGTTATTATAAAGGCCTCCTAAGAAATTCCTATTTCATCTTACCTTGAATATATTTTCTCATAATTTGTCCTCATTAGAAATGAAAAATGACGTTTTTGGTTGTTGTTGTTGTGTTTTTTTACTAGGTACATTAAACTCTTAAGTGCACAGAAAGAGCCCAAGAACTTAGACTATAAAATCAGGGAAGTAAGACTGCTGTTGGTCTAAATTAGAATTTAGAAAATCAAAACTCCAGGGATTTGTCTTAGAAGACTGTAAGAGCAACCTTCCATTCTACTCACTGATTTTCAGCAATTCTAACATATTGAAGAGCTGAGCAAGCTTCAGATCCTTTGGGTGCTAAGTGAATATAATTTTTATTGGATAATTTTTGCAATGGGGAGGAAAATGGGACTCTAATGTTATTCAGGCCCATTCTTCTATATCTAAGATCCTGGGCAACAAGGATCCATTTCTGAGATTGATTAGGGATTTTTTTTCTTAATTTGAAGCCCTTGGTTGCCTTTTACAATAGTTCCAGGAGATCTGGAACTCTGTTACAATTACAGTGGGTTCCACAATTTCTAATTTTAAAAGACTACTAGAGCACACATTACAGTTTAGATTTTGGGGAAGTGAAACCAGGTCATACTCAACAACAATTTCCTATTTATCATTTACCTAATTTTGATGTTGGATTGTGCTACACAGGTTTAAGGTAGGGGTAAATCAAGCTGAATCAATATTCTACAAAATCTTTTGACATAAGTTCCGCCCTGAAGGAATTTTCAAACAAAACTGAGGACTAGATATAGTCACAAGAGACTACAGACAAGACAGTCTAGATTCAAGGGCTAGGTTGTGCATGGTAGAGCCACATAATCAGTAAGAACAAGAGTAGGGCTTGGTCCCCACAGTGTTGGACCTTGACTCGCCTCTCCTCCACCAGGGATATTTGTCTTTCAGCTGGGAAAGATAAAAGATTACTAAGCTAAAGTAAATAACCTGGTAAAGTTTTAGACATCAGCCATCAGCCATATGGGGCAAATAAAAGCTAGGGCAGAATCCTCTAAAATTAATGTAGGTGTTGACTTACTCCAAAGGCAAATAAGACAGTCCAGAACATATTTCCCTTGGAATTTTGTAAGAAAGCCACTTACACTAAAAGCTGTCAAGGGAAATTTGTAATCACTAAGTATAAACCAGACTCCACTGCAAAAACTGCCTTTTCTCTCTAGGACCTTGCCCAGTGTGTTATTTAGCTTTGGATCTTAAGTGCTGAATTCCAAGAAACTCGTGAATTTAGATTCACAGCCTGGAATAACCTGAACACCCACCTGAGAATAATGCAGTAGAATTTAGGAGTAATGAAAACATGTCTTGGATTTTCTTGGAGGTTATTTATTTTCTTGTTCTAAAGCAAATAGCTCGTTGTATGATATTCATTGGTATGCATTACTGTAATAATAATAGTAATAACTTACAGTCATTCCTCATCTACCATGTTCCAGGCACTAAGTTTATACTTTTACATTATTTGCATATTTTATTAACATATCAGCTCAATGAGATGTTGCTATTATCCTCTTTTTATAAAATAAGAAGGCCAAGGTATGGGTAAGTTACATAACTTTTCTAAAGTCATGTCAACTATTAAATTGCAGATCTGGAATTCAAAACCAGTGATCTGCCATACTCCTATCCAGTACTCTTCATTAAAGATATCCAAATATTATTACCAACTTGAAGCAAAGGTCTTTTCTTTCTCCATTATGGTGGCCAGTGTAAGACTCAGAATCTTTGAGATGCTTAAGAACCACTGAATCTCTAAATGCACTAAATAAATTACTATCTTCTCACCTAAAATTGAACAAAGCCATTCTCCCTATTAACTTCAAACTAATTTAAGTTCCATGAAAAAAAAAATTTTTATATAGATGTAACAGTTTCACCCACTAAATTGTAAGATACTTAGATCTAAGTCCTGGAACTAAGTCTTAATCATTTTGGTCTCCCTTTCTCCATTTTCTCCCTCCACTGACACAAGATCTAATAATATTGACAAATAATAGATACTCAATAAAATAGTAGACTAGCTCTTGGTCTCAAAAATGTGCCTGGAATAAAGAAAAACCCTTCCTTGTACTAGAAAAGTAGTCTAAAGTTCCTGCAACACTGAAAGAGGGTTACCATTTTAAAAATCAGGTGTACTTTTGGATTTTGTTGCTTAGAGCCAGTCACCCAACAAAGCCAAAAAAGGGACTGTTTCAGATTAGAGGATGTACAAATTGAAACTGAGCTCTATTTCATAAATTTGTGTGTTGCTTCCTGCCCATCCACTCTCCCACTGTCGGAAGTTCTCATTTCTAAACACTAAAACTAACCAGATTCAGGACTTTCCTGGTGGCCCAGGGGCTAAGACTCTGCACTCCCAATGCCGGAGACCCGGCTTCCATCTCTAGTCAGGGAACTAGATCCCACGTGCTGCAGATAAGAGTTCGTATGCCACATTGTAATCTTACAGGCTGCAACAAAGACCCAGTACAGTCCAAAAAATACCTAAATAAATATTTTAAAAGCAAAACAAAACAGATTGGCTTCAATGAGCTTCTCTCAATAACTCAGTCGGGAACTTAGAAATTTCCTGCAAGATCTAAGAGATTGGGAAGCAGAGAGGGAACTGCCTCTGTTTCCCAGATGAGAAAGAGGTTTCTTGTCAAGTGAGGTAGACTAGGCTGGTAGATAAGTTCCCAAATTTAGACTTTCCTGTTACTCTTACATTCTGACTGGGAACAGCAGCATAGTTCCAAAGTGCTAGTCTGGTAATGAAGACATTGTTCTAGCCCAGAGTGAGTTTGTCAGTCTTTCTTTTGTGTGAGAGAAAAAAGATTCAAGGGATTAAAATCCTGAGTTCTGAAAAAATATTAAATTGATCTTGAGAAGGCATCAGTTAAACCTGAGGAAATTAATTGTACAGATTTTTCAAAGAAATTGTTATTCTGGCATCATTCATAAGAATTACATACATTTAAATTTATTTTACATGAAGTAAAATTGTGGGCTTTACTTATTACACTAGAATATAATTTTCATCTTTACCTGAAAACTGAATTTTGCAGTGTTTTGTTCACTTAATCTTTTATAAATCCTCAAAGTAATTTTTGTAATAATTGTAATTAAAAGCAACATTAAGAGGGAAAAAGTCTGAATCATAGATAAAATACTGTATCTATTGCCTGGCCCACTGTTCCATCTTCACCTGCCTGGCAAATTCACTAGCTCAATCACTGACACTCAATCAGTTGCTTCCATGCACAGACAAATTGCAAATTTTTCTCCTGGTGAGTTTCTCATCCTCTAGTAGTGTCCAGAGACCATCTCAAAGACCTAAAATATCCATTGAATAGCCTGAGATCCAAACATAGACACCCCACATAACTCTTTAGGATCCTAATGATGGCGTAGCTCATTGAATTGTGGGGAAGGAATGAAAGGCAGTATAGTGGGCCCAGATTTATTTTGTCTTTTACCACAGGAAGCCATGTCTGAAAACTCTATACATCAGAACCAGTACATGGTTTCCAGTACCTTGAATTCATCCTGCAGCTTAATAAGCTGGAACTATCCTGCAAGGTGCTTATTTGAAACATTCATTCAGAACGCTATAGTCAGAGTTTTAATATTGGAAGCTTCATAGATGAACTGAAATTCAAATTTAGTCAAGCATCATGTGTCAGACCAGTCTATGTCCAAATTTGTGTATTTTTATTGTTGTTGTTTAGTTGCTAAGTTGTATCTAATGCTTTTTTGACCCCATGGACTCCACAGGCTCCTCTGTCCGTGAAATTTCCCAGGTGAGAATACTGGAGTGGCTTGCCATTTTTCTTCTTTTCTTTCTTCTTTCTTTCTTCATCGACCCAGCAATGGGACTGGCATCTCCTGCATTAGCAGGCGGATTCTTTACCGATGAGCCACCAGGGAAGCCCTGTTTTTGTTTTTAAGTCAGATTTATTGAGTATAAGTTACATAGAGTAAAACTCGACTTTTAAATTTTGACAAACATATACATTCATGTAACCACCACTATAATCAAGATAGAAAATATTTCTATCACACACACAAATGTCCCTTGGTAGTTAACCTCCTCCTCCATAGCCAGCCCCCTGGGAACCAATGATTGGTCTCTGAAGCGACTTAGCAGCAGCAGCAGCAGTAGTTCCAATAATTTCACCTTGTCAGACTGTTATATAGGCAAATTGACATACTATGTAGTTACTTGAGTCCTTTTATTTTTTTTTCACTTACTCGAAAAGTGAAAAAGACCCACTTACTGGGTCTTTGTTGCTGCATGCAGGCTTTCCTCTTGAAGCAGCAAGTGGCTCCTCTCTGGCTGCAGTGTACAGGCTCTAGAGTGCACAGGCTTCACTGGTTGCAGCTCACAGGCTCTAGAATGTGGGCTCAGTAGTTGTGGTGCGGGTTAGCTGCCTCACTGCATGTGTGATCTTCCCCGACCAGGGATCGAACCTGTGTCCCCTGCATTGGCAGGAGGATTCTTAATCACTGGATCACCAAGGAAGCCCAGTAGAAGGCATTTCAGATTAATCTATATTGTTGCATGTTTCAATAGTTTGTTTCTTTCTATTGCCAGTGAGCATTCCATTGTGAAAATGTTTGTTTAGTCATTTGACAACTGACGAAAAGTTAGGTGTTTTCTTTCCACGTTTTGGCTCTCATTAACAATGCTGCTATGAATACTCACATACAAGTTTTGTGTGGACATAGTTTTCATTTCTTTTGGTAAATAAATACCTAGGAACAGGATTGCTGAGTCACACAGTGAGTATTTAGCTTTATAAGAAATTACTAAATTGCTTTCAAAAGTGGCTGTGCCATTTTGCTTTCCCACCACCAATGCATCAGAGTTCCAAGTGTTCCACATCCTCACAAGGATTTGATATTGTCAGGTTTGTCTGTTTGTTGTTGTTGTTGTGGTTTTTTTTTTTTTTTGCCATTTAATAGGTGTATAGGAGTATCTGATTAGAATTTTAATTTGCATTTCTTTAATGTCTAAATAACACTTATTGGTAATATGTTTATTTGCCACCTAATACTCTTTGATGAAAGGTCTGTTCAAATATTTTGACATTTTCCAGTTGGATTTTTAATTGTTGAATTATGAGTGTTCTTTACATATTGTGGATACTAGTCCCTGATTAAATATGACACTTAGCTTTAAGAGCTGTGCGTTATTGTTCACAATTGCCATCATAATGGCACACAGAAAAATGATTCCTTATCTGATTATGAAGAAAACTCTACCACAGCCAAGTGTTTTTCAAGAGACTAGCTAACAGATGGTATCAAAACCAGCAGTCTTTTTACATACATAAATTTTCCTGAAACCACCATTATCACAGACAGAAAGCACTCTTTGTAGAAAAATGGCCTAACTTCACAGTGAAAGATGATCAAAGTATGAGCTTAAAATACCCTAAGTATTTGTTACCCTAAAGGAATGCTTTAAAATTGAGAAAGTGCCACCCACAAGCTTTAGCAAATAATGTGAAAGTTAGCTAAACCATAATGTTCATACAACATAACTGGGTGTTTTGTTTAGACTGGACCATGACCTAAGTATAAGAAAATACGGACAGTTTACTGAAGAAACTCCTGTTGGATTCTGAAAGTTAGAGAGTCTAGCAGAAGTAGGTATTGCATATATAAGGACCCTTCATAACTTTCTGAGTTTTTTGTTAGTTGGGGAACCCAGATTTATAGTTCCTATAACTTTTAGGCCTGTTTCTAGAAATCATTAGCTAGTATTTCTCAGAATTTTATGCACATTAGAATCATGGGCAGAACTTCTTTTTAAATAGTGATTCCCAGTCCTTGTGGTGTTGCTGGAGCAGATTCTTGAGAGTCCCTTGTACTGTAAGGAGAGCAGACCAGTCAATCCTAAAGGAAATCAACCCTGAATATTCACTGAGGGGACTGATGCTGAAGCTGAAGTTCCAAAACTTTGGCCACTAGATGAAAAGAGCTGACACGTTGGAAAAGACTTCGATTCTGGGAAAGATCAAAGGCAAAAAGAGAAGGGGGTGGCAGAGGGTGAGATGGCTAGATGGCAGCATTGACTCAATGGACATAAATTTGAGCAAACTCCAGGAGATAGGACAGAGGAGCCTGGTGTACTGCAGTCCATGGGGTCACAAAGTGTTAGATCCAACTTAGCAACTGAACAACAACAGTCTAGCACCCAAGATCCCAACTGAGTGAGTTTGCCTGATGAAGGTGTTTATACATTACTGGAAAAAATTGACTTAATTCTTAACATGTACTTAATTTAGAAAACTTAGAGGACTGAGCTATAGTAGTATACTTTCTAAATATAATGTTTTATGGTGCTTAACCTTAAACATGGCCATCCGAAAGGTGAACCAAATAGCTCCTGCTAGCCATACTGACTGTTGTGGTGTGTGTGTGACTGCTGTGGTGTGTGTGTGACTGCTGTGGTGTGTGTGTGACTGTTGTGGTGTGTGTGTGACTGCTGTGGTGTGTGTGTGACTGTTGTGGTGTGTACTAAGTCACTTCAGTGGTGTCAGACTCTGGGCAACCCCATGGACTGTAGTCTGCTGGGTTCCTCTGTCCATGGAATTCTCCAGGCAAGAATACTTGAGTTGCCATGCCCTCCTCTAGGGGATCTTCCCTATCTAGAGATCGAACCTACATTTCTTGTCTCCTGCATTGGCAGGTGGGTTCTTTACCACTAGTGCCATCTGGGAAGCCTGACTATTGTGGTATAATTTATTAATTGAAAATAGCTTGCACTTAGGGATTGCTTAATATTTGTAAGATATTGTGGCAATTACTTTATAAACTTTTTCATTTTGTTTTTAAAATAATTTTGAGGCAGTTGAACGATATATTTATTTCCATTTTAAGATGATAAAACTGAAACTTCGCACACTCACCCCAGTTCACCCAAAATTATACAGCACTATTAAATAAATGTATCACAAACTAAAAAAAATTTAGTTTTATGCAAGCTAGCTTTATATCTACAACTAAACCCTTACATATTAGTTATCTATTGCTCCATAGCAAATTATCCGATAATATTTTTTTCATTCTGTAAATGTTTTAAATAACCTCTTGGTAAATAAACTGGATGAACTGGAGTTCAGAAAGAGAGTCTGGATGAGTAAGAGTGCATATTCAAAGAATATATTTGTCAATAAAATTAAATGACATGTTAAAAATAATGTTTCCAGACTATTTCATAACATTGCAAAAACTTCCAGTTAAAAGACAAGTTCTAGGAATGTAATGGACAACATAATGACTATAATGAACAATATTATATTGTATATTTTAAAATGATTAAAAGCAGATATTAAAAGTTCTCATCACAAGGAAATGTTTTATGTCAGTTGCTTGTTAAATAACCTTACTAAAAAGTAAATTTATATAAAAGTAGGTCTGTCCTAATTCGAGCAAGTATTTTTTCTGTACCCCAGTACACAAACCACTGAAAATTGTTCCTTTTACTAATGGGCCTTTAAACTTTCTTCACCTTGCACCAGCCTGTTGATAAGAGGGAACCACAAATGCCAATAGGAACTGATGGTAATCACCCTGGAATCTGTTGTTATCCATGCCCAACCAGCACTAGTTGGATCTTATCTACATCAAACTGGAAAGCTTTGGCCCTGAAAATTCTTCCTCTATTCTGTATTGAACTTTTTTAGCTTTTTTTTTTAATAGGCCTGACATCTCAGCATAGCTCTGGTAGCTACTTTTTGCCATCCAGGATTGCTAGAATTGATTTTGCTTACTTGAGATTTAATACTACTTTTGTGTGTAGAAAACATTCAGAGTGGTCTGGAAAGTGACTATTTGCATTTTTAAATATCATCATCAATTGGAATGAATCAGCAATGCTGGTTTAGTAACATGCATAACTGCTAGCATCTTAGAGTCATTCCCTGCATCTGTCTCCTGGCTTGTTTAGCAAACACCATGTATGAGCTATCATGATAATCTAATGGTTGCCAAGTGCTTTGGTGCCAATTAAAAAAATTTTTTTTCCTTTCAAGATATATCTCTCCTCCTCTCCCTAGATGCTGCTAGATGGTTCTGCTGAAAGTCAACATCTCATAAAAGCAGAGCATCTGATATATTTATGCTTTGCCTTATGGAACAATTTCATCAGTAGAAATGTGAAGGAAGCCATGAGAGGGACAGCGATAGTGAACTCAATTTTAACTGATAAAGATCTGGTTGGTGATTTGAAAGTGACAAAAAACTTGGGGAAAAGGGATGATGTCAGTTGGAGAGTGCCTGGCCAGGCTCAATGCTGAACTTGGGTTGAGAGTGGGGTATATGATGGCACAGTCATGACTAGGAACAAACACAAAACTGTACAAATCTGAACAAATGTAATGGTGGCAGGAGGACCCAAGTCCTGTTGCACTTTTAGAATTTGAATTATTGTTCAGTTGTTTCATTTATTAACATAATTATGTTATTCAAATAATGAAGGATACAAAAGGGAATGCAATAGAAATCCTGTCACCGCTGCTCCCCAGTCACTTAGTTTTCCTCCCTTTGAGCAATACTTTTTTACCAGTTTCTTACAAATTCTCCTAGAGAAACTTCTTTGCAATCAACAGAAATAATATACTTTACCAAACGTACAACCCTGGTGATCACAAAATGTACCATTATTATGCTTATATAATATATATATATACATATATATATATATGTATATATAAAATAAAGTATGGAGCTTCCCTGGTGGCACTAGTTGTAAAGAATCTGCCTGCCAATGCAGGAGATACAGGAGATGTGAGTTTGATCCCTGCATCAGGAAGATCCTGTGGAAGAAAGTATGAAAACCCACTCAAGTATTCTTGCCTGGAGAATCTCGTGAACGAGAAGCCTGGCAGGCTGCAGTCCATGGGGTTGCAGAGTTGGACACAGCTGAGCGACTGAGTATAGCACAGTATACTATATACCAGTCAGTTCAATTCAGTCGCTCAGTCGTGTCCGACTCTTTGCGACCCCATGAATCACAGCACACCAGGCCTCCCTGTCCATCACCAACCCCCGGAGTTCACTCACACTCACATCCATCAAGTCAGTGATGCCATCCAGCCATCTAATCCTCGGTCGTCCCCTACTCCTCCTGCGCCTAATCCCTCCCAGCATCAGAGTCTTTTCCAATGAGTCAGCTCTTCGCATGAGGTGGCCAAAGTACTGGAGTTTCAGCTTTAGCATCATTCCTTCCAAAGAAATTCCAGGGCTGATCTCCTTCAGAATGGCCTGGTTGGATCTCCTTGAAGTTCAAGGAACTCTCAAGAGTCTTCTCCAACACCACAGTTCAAAAGCATAAATTCTTCAGCGCTCAGCCTTCTTCACGGTCCAACTCTCACATATATATATATTCTATGGTATGCTATATTATGTGGCATATATTATGCATACACTATAATTATAGTATGTTATACTACTAGAAAAGAAAAAAATTAAAAAGCACTACCAAATAAATTACTATTTGCCATCAATACAATGAATTCTAATTTCAGAGACATCCAAAGTATGAAAATGCATGCATTTTAGAATCAATGAACTATGCCGTATATTCTTTTTTCCAAATTTTACACAAAAGATTGTAGCCTATGTTTATGATTCTGTACTGTCTTGCTTCACTCAACAATATAATCTGGAGCTTATTTCATATCAGTACCTAAGGTATTTTCTCCTCCTTTTTTATGTGGGAGAACTGTGAAAAGAAGACTCTAACAAATATATTTTAATACAGAAAGTGAAAAAGAAAGGAATAGGACATTCTTTGGAAAAGACAGTGAATAAACTGCAGATGACTGAAAGAAAACACATAACAACCCTTATTGTGCTTGTTTCTTCTCCAAGGATAAAGATATTGGAAAGTTGGATAGGATAAACAAGGATAAACAAATTGGAAAGTTAAATGAAAAAGGACTCAAGTTTGCCACAAAAGTTAAAAAAAAATAGTAAGACAATGTCTAAATAATTTACAGGAGTTAAGGCATTTGAGCCTGAACAAATGTAAACACAGTACTAAAAGAAACACATAGAGGTGATAAAATCATTTTGGGTAAGTCTGTGAAATAATGAATGAAAGAAGAGACCAAAGATGCAGTAAAGGATTTTTACAAAAGAGAAAAATGTAAGTTACAGGAAATACAGGCTAGTAAATTTTCCTGTTCACGGGTTTTAAAATACACAATTAAAATGTGATTTACTAGCACTTAAGAAGTACAAGTGTCATGTGTGCTTAGTCGCTCGGTGTGTCCGACTCTTTGTGACCCCATGAACTGCAGCCTGCCAGGCTCCTCCATCCACGGGGATTCTTCAGGCAAGAATACTGGAGTGAGTTGCCATGCCCTCCTCCAGGGGATCTTCCCAACCCAAGTCTCCCACATTGCTGGCAGATTATTTACCATCTGAGCCACCAGGGAAGCCAAAAATGTCATACTTATTTTTAAAATTAAAAAAAAAAAATGAGGTGATTAAAAGGAACCAGAAGAGACTCGCTGGAACTGTTATGCCACAGCTAGGTTGTGACTCTGGTGAGGGGGAAAGAACTGAAGAGAAGCTTGCTGTGCAAACAAACTAAACAATTGCCCTGCCAGCAGTCAAGTGACTGTGCCCTCCACCTCTGCTCTGAGTGACATGAAGAGCAACAAGGTGGGAAATGGAACTGGATTCAAGTCCTGCTGCTGACACTACCTGGTAACCTCGGAAAAGTCACTCATTTTATTTTTACTTATCTAAAATAAGATATTTGTTAATTCCTAAATTTCTTTCTGTGAATTATTTTTTTAACTATAATCTGGTTATAACTATATTGTTGTTGTCTAATAACTAACTCGTGTCTGACTCTTTGCAACTCCATAGACTATAGCCCACTAGATTCCTCTCTCCATGGGATTTTCCAGGCAAGAATACTAGAGTGGATGGCTATTCCCTTCTCCAGGGGATCTTCCTGACCCAGGGATCGAACTCATGTCTCCTGAATTGGCAGGCAGATTCTTTACTGCTGCGCAACCAGAGAAGCTATAGCTATATTACAAAAAGCTATACTATCACTATAATCTAGAAAATTTGTAAGATTAAGAGTTTGTTGCTGTAAGCAAAATGTCTGTTGTCTTTCATGGTACCTTTGTGGAAATGATAAAGAAATATGGGTTAGGTTCCCATCTAGTTCCAATCAAACTAATGTTTCTACACAACAAGTTGGTTAATAAATCAAATAAAGACATAGGATTGGGAAAACCAGGGTTCAAAATCACCTCAAATTTATGAAAAAGTACCTGAATTCAGTAAAGGGAAATTTAATAAAGTTGATCCTGAACTCCTCTATTTTGTTTCGTTTTTTACTGTGCCCATTTGCATGTGGGATCTTAGTTCCCTGCCCAAGGACTGAACCTGAGCCCCCTGCATTGCATGTAATTTTAACCACTGGACCACCAGGGAGGTCCCTCCTCTATTTTGATTGTTTAAAAAAATGTTATTTATAGTGTGGAGAAATTAGAACATTCATATGTTGCTGGTAGAAATGTAAAAAATGGTGCAGACGCTGTGGAAAACAGTTCCTCAAAAATTTAAACATTAGACCTGCCATATGACCTAGCAATTCCACCCCTAGATATATACCCATGAGAAATGAAGACATGTGTTCATACAAAGACATGTACATTAAAGTTTATAGCAGCATTTGTAATAGCAGAAAAGGGAAACAACCCAATTGACTATCACTTGACAAATAGGTGAGTAAAATATAGTAAATCTAGACAGTGGAATATCAATCAGCCACTAAAAGGAATGAAGTATTGACATATACTGCAAGATAGATGAACCTTAAAAACATTATCCTCAGGGCTGTGTGCTTTATTTTCTAATTGGAGGAATCTATGAATAAATTAGGCAATAACTTAATAATTGATTTAGATCATGTGAATTCCTTTTTACTGCCAGAGAGGGTTAATTAGATCAGATTGTTTTGTGACCTTTTCTAGACTTCCGTATCACTGACATTTTTCCCCCCTTTGTGTTCTTCTATCTTTTGCTTTCATTATTTTCTTTTTAATATCAAGAAGTACATCATTTTATCTATATTTTAATTTATAAGAAATTTTTTTCCTTTTGTTGAATTAGAAAAGTTGACAATAAATATTTCTCCAACAACAACAAAAAATTATCCTCAGTGAAAGAAGACAAACACAAAAGGCCACATATTGTNTGGAGCAGGGGCAAACGGGGTCCCTCTCGAAGTGTGGGGGGCCCCTCGATATTCCTCTCTAGTGGAGACCTGTATGTTGGGCGATTCTGGAGTGACTGCAAGCATGTGAAGGACCCTGTCGAGGGTTGTGAGGGATGGGGGTGACTTCCCGTGAGATGCCCCAGAGGACAAGGGCCTCATCCCTCCTGGATTGGAGATCCTCCCGGTTTTTCTCGAGTTGGGGCAAGCATGTGAAGGACCCCGTAGAGGGTCATCAGGGATGGGGGTGACTTCCCATGAGGTGCCGCAGAGGACAAGGGCCTCATCCCGCCTGTAGCGGAGATCCTCCCGGTTTTTCTCGAGTTGGGGCAAGCATGTGAAGGACCCCGTAGAGGGTCATCAGGGATGGGGGTGACTTCCCATGAGGTGCCGCAGAGGACAAGGGCCTCATCCCGCCTGTAGCGGAGATCCTCCCGGTTTTTATCGAGTTGCGGCAGGTCCCTCTCGAGTTATGACATGGACCCCTGGGATCCGCCCCTGAGGCAACCGGAAATGCCAGGCTCCAAGCCAGTTGCAGGGGCCTCTGGGGATTCCTTGCCGTCGTTTCCGGGTCCTACGTCCTCGTTTAGCACCTGAGGATTCCTCATAACTGCAGACGTGGCCCGTGGGATTACTCTGGAGGCTCCCCAGGGGAGTCAGGTCTCCTCATAAGTGGAGATGTGCACCTCCATTTTCCTCCAGAGCTGAAGCTGCAGGGTCAGGCGTCCCGTCGAGGTGACAGAGGGGACAATGGGCTGACCCTTGAGGATTTCCCACAGGGTTGAAACGTGACACCGAGGTGTGAGACAGCATTCGGTGTGACTGTCCGGGCAGCTCAGGGCCATCACCGGGGTTGCTTGGAGTTGACAGAGACAGTTGAGGGTCTCGTGGAACAGGTGGCGCGAAACCTGAGTTCTGCTGGACAATCCTTTGGAGAGCACCTCCTCTTGAGATGTGACGGGACGGTAGGCAGGCCACCCTTGAAGAAGCAGGGAAAGGAAGCCTGATTTCGTGTGGAGCAGGGGCACACGTGGTCCCTCTGGAGGTGTGGGGGGCCCCTCGATGTTCCTCTCACGTGGAGACGTGATTGTCAGGCGATTCTGGAGTGACTGCAAGCGTGTGAAGGAACTCGTCGAGGGTTGTGAGGAATGGGGGTGACTTCCCGTGAGGTGACGCAGAGGACAAGGGCCTCATCCCACCTGGAGGGGAGATCCTCCCGGTTTTTCTCGAGTTGCGGCAGGTCCCTTTTGATTTACGATGTGGAACCCAGGGAATCGCCCCTGAGGCCTCCGGAAAGACCAGGCTCCAAGCCAGTTGCCAGGGGCCTCTGGGGATTCCATGGCCCTCGTTTCTGGCTCCTATGTCCTCGTTTGGCACCTGAGGATTCCTCCCCTCCACACCTCGAGAGGGACCCCGTGTGCCCGTGCTCCGCATGAAATCAGGCTTCCTTTCCCTGTTTCTTCAGGGGTGAGCTGCCGACCATCCCGTCGCATCTCAAGAGGAGGTGCTCTCCACAGGAGTGTCCAGCGGAACTCGGGGGTCGCGCTCCCTGTTCCACGAGCCCCCAGCGGTCTATGTCCACTACAAGGGACCCCGGTGGCGCTGAAACACCCAGACAGTCACACCGAAGGCTGGCTCACACCTCGCTGGCACGTGTTTCAGCCCTGTGGGAAAGCCTTGAGGGCAGACCATTGAGCCCTGTTTCACGTCGACGGGACGCCTGACCCTGCAGCTTCAATTCGGGAGGAAAGTGGAGGTGCACGTCTTCACTCAAGAGGAGACCTGACTCCACTGGGGAGCCTCCAGAGGAACCCCACGGTCCACATCTGCAGCGGCGAGGAATCCTCAGCTGCAAGACGAGGACTTAGGAGCCGGAATGGATGGCCAAGGAATCCCCAGAGGCCACTGGCAACTGGCTTGGAGCCTGGCATTTCCGGCGTCCTCAGGGGCGGTTCCCTGGGGTCCACGACGTAACTCGAGTGGGACGTGCCACAACTCGAGAAAAACCGGGAGGATCTCCACTCCAGGCGGGATGAGGCCCTTGGCCTCTGCGGCACCTCACGGGAAGGCACCCCCATCCATCACGACCCTCTACGGGGTCCTTCACAAGTTTGCAGTCACTTCAGAATCGCCCGACATACACGTCTCCACTCGAGAGGAACATCGAGGGGCCCCCCACACTTCAAGAGGGTTCACGTGTGCCCCTGCTCCGCATGAAATCAGGCTTCCTTTCCCTGCTTCTTTAGGGGTGGGTTACCGACCGTCCCGTCGCATCTCAAGAGGAAGTGCTCACCACATAAGTGTCCAGCAGAACTCAGGGTTCACGCCACCTGTTCCTCGAGCCCCCAGCTGTCTCTGTCCACTCCAAGGGACACTGGTGATAGCCCTGAGACGCACAGACAGTCACCACGAAGGCTGGCTCACACCTCCGTGGCACGTGTTTCAACCCTGTGGCAAAGCCTCGAGGGGCAGCCCATTGACC
This sequence comes from Neotragus pygmaeus, assembly GCA_006410875.1. Taxonomy (NCBI): domain Eukaryota; kingdom Metazoa; phylum Chordata; class Mammalia; order Artiodactyla; family Bovidae; genus Neotragus; species Neotragus pygmaeus. Next base: position 2,775,949 of record SJYV01002182.1, read on the forward strand.
CCTGTGTCACCTCGACGGGACGCCTGACCCTGCAGCTACAGCTCAGGAGGAAAGCGGAGGTGCACGTCTTCACTCAAGAGGAGAACTGACTCCGCTGGGGAGCCTCCAGAGGAACCCAACGGTCCACGTCTCCAGCGGCAAGGAATCCTCAGGTGACAGACGAGGACGTAGGAGCCGGAACCGACGGCCAAGGAATCCGCAGGGGTCCCATTCTACTGGCTTAGATCCTGGCCTTTCCGGCGTCCTCAGGGTCGGGTCCCTGGGGTCCACGTCGTAACTCGAGAGGGACCTGCCGCAACTCGAGAAAATCCGGGAGGATCTCCCCTCCAGGGGGATGAGGACTTGTCCTCTGCGGCACCTCACGGGAAGTTACCCCCATCCCTCACGACCCTCGAAAGGGTCCTTCACACGCTTGCAGTCACTCCAGAATCACCCAACATACACGTCTCCACTCAAGAGGATCATCGAGGGGCCCCCCACACCTCGAGAGGGACCCCGTTTGCCCCTGCTCTGCACGAAATCAGGCTTCCTTTACCTGCTTCTTCAGGGGTTGGCTGCCGACCATCCCATCGCATCTCAAGAGGAGGTGCTCTCCACAGGAGTGTCCAGTGAATCTCCGGGGGTCACAACCCCTGTTCCACGAGAACCCCAGCTGTCTGTCCACTCCAAGGAACCCCGGTGGCCCTGAGCCGCCCAGAGAGTCACCAAGAAAGCTGGCTCACACCTCGATGGCACGTGTTTCCGCCCTGTTGGAAAGCCTCCAGGGGCAGCCCATTGACCTCTGTGTAACCTCAATGGGACGCCTGACACTGCAGCTACAGCTCGGGAGGAAAGCGGAGGTGCACGTCTCCACTCAAGAGGAGCCCTGACTCCCCTGGAGAGCTTCCAGAGGAACCCCAAAATCCACGTCTGCAGCGGAAAGCAATTCTCAGGTGCCAGATGACGATGTAGGAGCCGGAACCGACGGCGAAGGAATCTGCAGAGTCCCTTGGCACCTGGCTTGGAGCCTGGCCTCTTTGGGGGCCTCAGGAGCGGGTCCCTGCACTCCAAGTCATAACTAGAGTGGGATTTGCCGCAACTCAAGAAAAACTGGGAGGATCTCCCCTCCAGGCGGGATGAGGGCCTTTCCTCTATGGCACCTCACGGGAAGTCGCCCCCATCCCTCACGACCCTCGACGGGGTCCTTCACATGCTTGCAGTCACTCCAGAATCGCCCAAAATACACGTCTCCACTCGAGAGGAACATCAAGGTGACCCCACACTTCGAGAGGGACCCCGTGTGCCCCTGCTCCACAAGAAATCAGACTTCCTTTCCCTGCTTCTTCAGGGGTGGGCTGCCGACCATCCCGTCGCATCTCAACAGTAGGTGCTCAACACAGCAGTGCCCAGCGAAACTCCGGGGGTTGCACCACCTGTTCCACGAGACCTGCAGCTGTCTCTGTCCACTCTAAGGGACCCCGGTGGCCCTGTGCAGCGCAGACAGTCACCAAGATACCTGGCTAACACCTCGGTGGCACGTGTTTCAACCCTGTCGGAAAGCCTCCAGGGTCAGCCCATTGACCTCTGTGTCACCTCCATGGAATGCCTGACCCTGCAGCTACAGCTAGGGAGGAAAGCGGAGGTGCACATCTACACTCAAGAGCAGATCTGACTCCCCTGGGGAGGCTTCAGAGTGACATCACGGTCCATGTCTGCAGCAGCGAGGTATCCTCAGGTCACAGACGAGAATATAGGAGCCGGAATCTACGGCCAAGGAATCCCCAGAGGCCCCTGGCAACTGGCTTGGAGCCTGGCCTTTCCGGAGGACTCAGGGGAGGTTCTCTGGGATCTACGTCGTAACTCGAGAGGGACCTGCCGCAACTCGAGAAAAACCGGGAGGATCTCCCCTCCAGGCGGGATGAGGACCTTGTCCTCTTTGGCACCTCACGGGAAGTCACCCCCATCCCTCACGAACATTGACGGGTTCCTTCACACGCTTGCAGTCACTCCAGAATCGCCAGACATACACGTCTCCACTCAAAAGGAAAATTGAGGGCCCCCAACACCTCGAGAGGGACACCGTGTGCCCCTGCTCCACACGAAATCAGGCTTCCTTTCCCTGCTTCTTCAGGGGTGGGCTGCTGACCATCCCGTCGCATCTCAAGAGGAGGTGCTCTCCACAGGAATGTCCAGCGGAACTCGGTTGTCGCGCCACCTATTCCACGATCCCCCCAGCGGTCTCTGTCCACTCCAAGGGATGCCAGTGATGGCCCTGAGCCGCCTAGTCGATCACCCTGAAGGCTGACTCACACCTCGGTGGCACGTGTTTCAACCCTGTGGGAAAGCCACTAGGGGCAGCACATTGACCCCTGTGTCACCTCGACGGGACGCCTGACCCTGCAGCTTCAGCTCGGACGGAAAGCGGAGGTGCACGTCTCCACTCAAGAGGAGACCTGACTCCCCTGGGGATTCTCCAGAGGAACCCCACGGTCCACGTCTGCAGCGGTGAGGAATCCTCAGGTGCCAGACGAGGACTTCGAGCCTGAACCGATGGCCAAGGAATCCCCAGAGTCCCCTGGCAACTGGCTTGGAGCCTGGTCTTTCCGGAGGCCTCAGGGACACATCCCTGGGGACCCCGTGTTAACTCGAGAAGGACCTGCCACAACTCGAGAAAAACCGGGAGGATCTCCCCTCCAGGCGGGATGAGGCCCTTGTCCTCTGCGGCACCTCACGGGAAGTCACCCCATTCCTCACGACCCTTGATTGGGTCCTTCAGACGCTTGCAGTCACTCCAGAATCGCCCGACATACAAGAGTCCAATCGAGAGGAACATCGAGTGGCCCCCCACCCTTCGAGAGGGACCCCGTGTGCCCCTGCTCCGCACGAAATCAGGCTTCCTTTCCCTGCTTCTTCAGGGGTGGGCTGTCGACCGTCCCATCGCATCTCAAGAGGAGGTGCTATCCACAGGAGTGTCCAGTCTACCCCGGGGGGCACGCCACCTCTTCCACGAGCACCCCAGCTGCCTATTTCTATCCAAGGTACCCCAGTGCGCTAGAGCCGCCCAGACAATCACCCCGAAGGCAGGCTAACACCTCGGGGGCACGTGTTTCAACCTTGTGGGAAACCCTGGAGGGGTAGCCCATTGACACCTGTGTCACCTCGACGGGACGCCTGACATTGCAGTTACAGCTGGGGAGGAAAGCGGAGGTGCACGTCTCCACTCATGAGGAGACCTGACTGCCCTGGGGAGTCTCCAGAGGAACACGGCCATCCACATCTGCAGTGGTGAGGAATCCTCAGGTGCCAGACGAGGACGTAGGAGCCAGAACCGATGGCCAAGGAATCCCCAGAGGCCCCTGTAAACTGGCTTGGAGACTGGCCTTTCCGGAGGCCTCAGGGGCAGGTACCTGGGGTCCACATCGTAACTCAAGAGGGACCTGCCTCAACTCGGGAAAAACCGGGAGGATCTCCCCTCCAGGCGGGATGAGACCATTGTCCTCTGAGGAACCTCACGGGTTGTCACCCCAATCGCTCACGACCCTAGACCAGGTTCTCCACACGCTTGCAGTGACTCCAGAATCGCCAGACATACACCTCTTGATTCGAGAGAAATATCGAGGGGCCCCCCACAGCTCGAGAGGGACCCCGTGTGCCCCTGCTCCGCACGAAATCAGGCTTCCTTTCCCTGCTTCTTCCGGGGTGGGCTGCCGACAGTCCCGTCGCATCTCAATAGGAGGTGCTCTCCACAGGAGTGTCCAGCAGAACTCGGTGGTCGCGCCACCTGTTCCACGAGCTCCCCAGCTGTCTCTGCCCACTCCAAGGGACCCCGATGATGGCCCTGAGTCTCCCAGACAGTCACCCCGAAGGCTGGCTCATACTTCGGTGGACCGTGTTTAAACCCTGTGGGAAAGCCTCGAGGGGCAGCCCATTGATCCCTGTGTCACCTCGATGGCACGCCTGACCCTGAAGCTACAGCTCAGGAAGGAAGCGGAGGTGCACGTCTCCATTCAAGAGGAGACCTGACTCCCCTGGGGAGCCTCCAGAGGAACCGAAAGGTCCACATCTGCAGTGGTGAGGAATCCTCAGGTGCCAGACGAGGACGTAGGAGCCGGAACCGACGGCCAAGGAATCCCCAGAGACACCTGGCAACTGGCTTGGAGACTGGCCTTTCCGGCGGCCTCATGGGCGGGTCCCTGGGGTCCACGTCGTAACTCGAGAAGGACCTGCCGCAACTCGAGAAAAACTGGGAGGATCTCCCCTCCAGGCAGGATGAGGCCCTTGTCCTCTCTGGCACCTCAAGGGAAGTCACCCCCATCCTTCACGACCATCGACGGGGTCCTTCACATACTTGCAGTCACTCCAGTGTCACCCCACACACACATCTCTGCTCGAGAGGAACATCGAGGGGCCCCCCACACCTCAAGAGGGACCCCTTGTGCCCTGCTCTGCACAAAATCAGGCTTCCTTTCCCGGCTTCTTCAGGGGTAGGCTGCCGACCGTCCCGTTGCATCTCAAGAGGAGGTGCTCTACACAGGATTGTCCATCGGAACTCGGGGGTCGTGTCACATGTTCCACGAGCCCCCAGCTGTCTCTGTCCACTCCAAGGTGTTGACCCTGAGCCGCCCAGATAGTCACCCCGAAGGCTGGCTCACACCTTGATGGCACGTGTTTCAACCTTGTGGGAAAGCCTCGAGGGGCAGCTCATTGATACTTGTGTCACCTCGATGGGACGCCTGACCCTGCAGCTACAGCTAGGGAGGAAAGCGGAGGTGCACGTCTCCACTCAAGAGGAGACCTGATTCCCTTGGGGAACCTCCAGAGGAAGCCCATGGTCCACGTCTGCAGCAGCGAGGAATCCTCAGGTGCCAGACGAGGACGTAGGAGCCGGAACCGACGGCTAAGGAATCCCCAGAGACCCCTGGCAACTGGCTTGGAGCCTGGCCTTTCCAGAGGCCTCAGGGGCGGGTCCCTGGGGTCCACGTCGTCAATTGAGAGGAACCTGCCGCAACTCGAGATTAACGGTGAGGATCTCCCCTCCAGGCGGGATGAGGCCCTTGTCCTCTGCGGCACCTCAAGGGAAGTCACCCCCATCCCTCACGAACCTCGACGGGTTCCTTCACACACTTGCAGTCACTCCAGAATCGCCAGACATACACGTCTCCACTCGAGAGGAACATGGACGGTCCCCAACACCTCGAGAGGGACCCTGTGTGCCCCTGTTCCGCACGAAATGAGGCTTCCTTTCCCTGCTTCTTCAAGGGTGGGCTGCCGACAATCCCGTCGAATCTCAAGAGGAGGTGCTTTACAGAGGAATGTCCAGCGGAACTCGGTGGTCGCTCCACCTGTTCCACGATCCCTCCAGCTGTCAATGTCCACTCCAAGGGACCCCGGTGATGGCCCTGATCCACCCAGACAGTCACCCCGAGGCTGGCTCACACCTCGGTTGCACGTGTTTCAATCCTGGAGGAAAGCCTTGAGGGGCAGCCCATTGACCACTCTGTCACCTCAACAGCACGTCGGACCCTGCAGCTAAAGCTGGGATGAAAGCGGAGGTGCACTTTTCCACTCAAGAGGAGACTTGACTCCCCTTGGGGAGCCTCCAGAGGAAACCCACGGTCCACGTCTGCAGCTGCGAGGAATCCTCAGGTGCCACAAGAGGATGTCGTAGCCGGAATCGACGGCCAAAGAATCCCCAGAGGCACCTGGCAACTGGCATGGAGCCTGGCCTTTCCGGAGGCCTCAGGGGCAGGTCCCTGGGGTCCACGTCCTAACACGAGAGGGACCTGTCGCAATTTGAGAAAAGCCGGGAGGATCTCCCCTCCAGGGAGGATAAGGCCCTTGTCCTCTGCGGCACCTCACCGGAAGTAATCCCCATCCCTCACGACCCTCGACGAGGTCCTTCACACGCTCGCAGTCACTCCAGAATCGCCCGACACATATGTCTCCACTTGAGAGGAACATCGAGGGGCCCCCCACACCTCGAGAGGGACCCCATGTGCTCCTGATACGCACAAAACCAGGCTTCCTTTCCCTGCTTTTTCAGGAGTGGTCTGCTGAACGTCCCGTCGCATCTCAAGAGGTGCTCTCCACAGGAGTTTCCAGCAGAACTCGGGGGTCGCGCCACCTGTTCCACGAGCCCCCCAGCTGTCTCTGTCCACTCAACGGGCCCCCAGTGGCCCTCAGCAGCCCAGACAGTCACCCCGAAGGCTGGCTCACACCTTGGTGACACGTGTTTCAACCCTGTGGGAAAGCCTCAAGGGGCAGCACACTGACCCCTGTGTCACCTCGACGGGACACCTGACCCTGTAGCTTCAGCTCGGGACGAAAGCACAGGTGCACGTCTCCAGTCAGGAGGAGCCCTGACTCCCCTGGGGAGCCTCCAGAGGAACCCCACGGTCCACGTTTGCAGCGGCAAGGAATCCTCAGGTGCCAGACGAGGACTTAGGAGCCGGAACCAATGACCAAGGAATCCCCAGAGGCCCCTGGCAACTGGCTTGGAGCCTGGCCTTTGCAGAGGCTTCAGGGGCGGGTCCCTGGGTTCCACCTCGTATCTCGAGAGGGACCTGCCGCAACTCGAGAAATATCGTGAGGATCTCCACTCCAGGCGGGATGAGGCCTTTGTCCTCTGCGGCACCTCACGGGAAGTCACCCCCATCACTCACGACCCTCGACGGTATCCTTCACATGCTTGCAATCACTCCAGAATCGCCCGACATACACGGCTCCACGTGAGAGGAACATCGAGGTGCCCCCCACACCTAGAGAGGGACCCCGGTGCCCCTGCTCTGCACGAAATCAGGCATTCTTTCCCTGTTTCTTCAGGGGTGGGCTGCCGACCGCCCCGTCGCAACTCAAGAGGAGGTGCTCTCCACAGGAGTGTTCAGCAGAACTCGGGGGTCGCGCCTCCTGTTCCATGAGAAACCCAGCTGTCTGTGTCCACTCCAAGGGACCCAGGTGATGGACCTGAGTCGCCCAGAGAGTGACACCAAAGGCTGGCTCACACCTCGGTGGCACGTGTTTCAACCCAGTGGGAAAGCCTCGAGAGGCAGGCCATTGAACCCTGTGTCACCTCGACGCTATGCTTGAACCTGCAGCTACAGCTCGGAAGTAAAGCCGAGGAGCACGTCTCCAATCATGAGGAAAACTAACTCGACTGGGGAGCCTCCAGAGGAACCCCACGGTCCACGTCTGCAGCGTTGAGGAATCCTGAGGTGCCAGACGAGGATGTAGGAGCTGGAACCGATGGCCAAGTAATCCCCAGAAGCCCCTGGCAACTGGCTTGGAGCCTGGCCTTTCTGGAGGCCTCCTGGGTGGGTCCCTGGGTTTCACGGCATAACTCACAAGGGACCTGCCGCAACTCGAGAAAAACCGGGAGGATCTCCCTTCCAGGCGGGATGAGGCCCTTGTCCTCTGCCGCACCTCACGGGAAGTCACCCCCTTCTCTCAAGACCCTCGACGGGGCCTTTCACATGCTTGCAGTCACTCTAGAATTGCCCGACATACACGTCTCCACTCCTTAGGAACATCGAATTCCCCCCACACATCGAGAGGGACCCTGTGTGCCCTTGCTCCGCACGAAATCAGGCTTCCTTTCCCTGCTTCTTCAGGGGTGGGCTGCCGACCGTCCCGTCCCATTTCAAGAGGAGATGCTTTCCACAGGATTANTAGTCAAGGCTATGGTTTTTCCAGTGGTCATATATGGATGTGAGAGTTGGACTGTGAAGAAAGCTGAGTGCCGAAGAATTGATGCTTTTGAACTGTGGTGTTGGGGAAGACTCTTGAGAGTCCCTTGGACTGCAAGGAGATCCAACCAGTCCATTCTAAAGGAGATCAGCCCTGGGTGTTCTTTGGAAGGACTGATGCTAAAGCTGAAACTCCAGTACTTTGGCCACCTCATGGGAAGAGTTGACTCACTGGAAAAGACCTTGATGCTGGGAGGGATTGGGGGCAGGAGGAGAAGGGGACGACCGAGGATGAGATGACTGGATGGCATCACCGACTCGATGTATGCGAGTTTGAGTCAACTTCTGGAGTTGGTGATGGACAGGGAGGCCTGGTGTGTTGCAATTCATGGGGTCACAAAGAGCTGGACATGACTGAGCGACTGAACTGAAGTGACCTGAACATGTGATATAACACATTAACATAATAAAAGATAAACATGATATGATCATTTCAGTAGATACCAAAGAAAACATTTGACAAAATACAACCTCTTTCATGGTAAAAGCTCTCAATAAATTGGGTATAGAAGGGATGAACCTCAAAATAATAAAGGCCACATGTGACAACCTCACAGCTAACATTTATACTCAAAGGTAGAAGGCTGAAAGCTTTTCCTCTAAGGTTAGGTAAAAACCAAGGGTTCCCACTCTCACTGCTCCTATTCAACATGGTACTGGAAATCTTAGCCAGGACAGTTAGCCAAGACAAAGAAATAAAAAGGCATCCAAATAGAAAAGAAGTAAAATGTTCTCTGCAGATGTTCTGATCTTACGTGTAGAAAACCCTAAAGATGCCATCAAAAAAAATTCAGTAAAGTTGTAAGATATAAAGAAATCAGTTGCATTTCTATATACTAACACTGAGAAATCTGGAAAAAAAAAAAGAAAGAAATTTTTTATCCAGCCTATGAAGGAATGAGCAGCCTTTCTCTATGTGATGCTGGCAGCCAAACAAACAAACAAAAAAAGGTAGATGTGGATTACAATTCCTACTAATGAAGCATTTGTTTATAGTCATAACTGATCCACATGAACAGGGGACTCAGAGAGTTAACAGGAGGGTCCCACAAAATGCTGTGTGGGTTCCATCATGGGAACCCAGGATATCTCCTTGGGGACATCTGAAAGCACCACCACCCCACTGTATAGTATCCTGTTTATTCACTTGCAACTCAGAGTGGACCACAGCCCAGCCATTAGTGTAAACGGGTATAAAGAGCTGTCTTCTCTACATCAAATCGTAAGCTACTGGAGTTCAAGATCTCTGACCAGTGCTGAGCGGTGAGCATGAGGAGATGGCTAAGGTGATGTTTCACAATAGTATTATTTACTTCCGCACAGGCTTCTAGAGTTTTCAGTGTGCTTTTACATTGTTTGATCTCTCATTTAACTTCAACACTGCGAGTAGGTGGCAGGGATGACTTGCCTCTTTTGTACAGAGAAGGCACAAAACCATTAAGTGACTCACCCAGAAGCACACAGCTGGTAACTGGTCAGGCAGGGACTCAGAACCTGGATCCAGTCCAAGTTCTAAGAGAACTGTCACAAGGAAAGTTGAACTGCAGAGAAACAGATCCTGCTTGGCAGTGTTGAGAGGAGATTTGGTAAACTCTAAAGCTAAACAGAGCAAACAGACCAATGAAGGAGAGACCAATTTTACTGTGTGTTCTCAGAATGTTTTCAAGAGACAGTCTTCCACCTGCCTCTTCTAAACCAATCAAATTACCTGAAGGAACAAGTGTGTGGTTGCAGGAGTGAAAATCAGATAGTTGAACAGTTTCCTTTCTTGGAAAAGGGCAATTACCTCCTAAGTGAGATGAGTGTGAAAAGGAAGCATCGTTTCCCAGACTGTGAGGTGCAAGAGGGAAATTGGTGACAATAATCAATAAATTGGAGGGTTTAAAAACGTATATTCTTCATGGTAGGCTTAATCCCTTTTCTCTTAGAAGTGTAGTTGGTGCTTACTGGGAAATTTCTTGTAAGAACTGGAGGGAAATGGAGGTTCTGTCTCTGGTCCCAGTGACACTACCTGAAAGTTAAAAGCCCAGTTCAAACAGGGTGAATACACCTCTTCCAGGGCAGTGTGTTCTGCAGGCTGAGGGTACGTGGATTGGAGCACAGGGGAAGTGGAAGAGGAGAAGTCAAGAGAACTGTCTCTCTTTTCAAACAGACTTTTGGTTCACTCTCCTGTTCACCAAACCTGGGTTGAAACAAGTTCCAAAGCCTGAGATAGGCAACTGCCCTTTGTTTCATTTTTGAGTGACACATGGTCCCGGGGTTAACTGAGCAGCTCAGGTCTCTAGAGGGCGATGTTAAAGCTCTGTCATTTCATATTCAATGCGGCATGGCTTCCTTAAGCAATGAGCCTAGCCCCATTTCATCCGAGAGCTCATTGCTCCCTTCTGAACACTTTCTGCTCTTACTGTGAAGGGAGTTACGGAGAAGTCGGCATCTAAGGCATCTCACACTCATTCTTTGCCCTCAGTCTTGAGCCTTTCCTGACTTCCACTGAGAGGCAGCATTTTCTTTTATGGAAAACAGGCATTGGAGCCAAACAGACCACCATATCCTGTTTCCATCACTTAGAAACAGTGTGACATCATTCCCCTCTGAGCATCAATTTCCCCATATGAAACTGGGAAACTACTACTTGCCTCATGTAATGCTCATGGGGATTGAATGAGGTCATATATGTAAAGCACCTAGCACAGGGCCAAGATCACAGGACCTGCGCAGTAAACCTGAGTCCCTTTGCTCTCAGCTTCCATTCCCAGCTGCCAGTAACTCCAACTATGGCAGGTTCCCCTAGGAGGTGGGGTATGAATCTTCCAAATGTGTTCTTCTTGTAGAAACTGGGAGGCCCTTAGAGAGACAGGGCCGTCTGAGTGGTACCCCTCTTCATGAAGGAGGAAAGTTAGTACTGAACGATCTACCACTATGTAGCTGACTCCCTTATGCCCAAGGGTGTGTGTGTAAAAGATGGACAGCCAAGGGGAGGAACAACGTCTACAGCCAGGGTAGGAATGAAACATGTGACTAGAAGGAGTTCTGGATTCCTCTTCTTTTCCAAAATTTATCTTATCATTTATTTATTTATCTTGGTTGCACTAGGTCTTCGTTGCTGCATGCATCCTTTCTCTAGTTGCTACGTGCAGGGGTCACTGTCTAGTTGCAGTGTGTGGACTTATTGCAGTGGCTTCACATGTTGCAGAGAGCACAGGCTCTAGGCTCCTGGGCTTCAGCAGATACAGCTTGTGGGCTCTAGAGCTTGAGCTCAGTAGTTCTGGGCATGGGCTTAGTTCCATGGCATGTGGGCTCCTCCAGACCAGGGATCACACCCATGTCCCTGCATTGGCAGGCAGATTCCCACCCCTTGGACCACCAGAGAAGTCCTGACTTCAGCCCTGAATATGGACAAGGGCCAGGCTCACTCAGGGTTGAGGCTGGGACTTGAAGAAAGGTTAACTCTGGAGAGGCAGTGGATTTCTCTTCATGACCTGCAGGCGTCCCTTCCTGGGTCTTGATTTCATTTAAATGCCCAGGAAGTGTGTGCCATCTGGCATGGTTTCCTGTGGCTACTGCAACAAGTTACCACAAAGCAGGAGGTTTCAAGCATCACGCTCTCACAGTCTGGAGGCCAGAAGTATGAAATCAAGATAACCACAGTCCCTTATTCCCTCCGGAGGCTCTAGGGGGAGAATCCTTCCCCACCTATTTCAGCTTCTAGTGGTGTAGGCAGCCTTTAGCTTTCTTGGCTTGTGACTTCATCACTCCAATCTCTGCCTCTGTCTTCATATCACCTTCTCCTCTGTGTCAGTCAATCTCCCTCTGCTTCCCTTATAGAAGGGTATTTGTCATTGGCTTTAGGGTCCACCCAGATTAGAGGATGATCTTATCTCAAGATCTTTGACTTAATTACATTGCAATGACCATTCTTCCCCAATAAGATAACAGTCACAGTTGTAAGAATCAAGTTCCAGAGATTAGGATGTAGACATATTAGGGGGCCACTATGTAATTCATTACACCACACGAACCCTTTTAGAGGGCTGCCCAACTAACTCACAACAATGTGAATCCAAGTATTAATTCTTCTCAGGGTCTTTGCATTATAAACATATTAATCTAAAAGAAATGGGCAATGATTAATTCAAAAGGAAAAATAATCACTAGCAGTAGTATTTCAGATACTATCAAAGAACTGTTTTATTTTCATCATTTTCTCCTCAGAAAGTGCCCCAGAAGATATCCCTCACTCCCAACTCTCACTGTATAGTTTTTTGGAACTTTAAAAAATAATTTTATCCATTTATTTTTAGCTGTTCAGTGATTACCTTTACATTAAAAATAATTTTTTGCTCTCTGGGTTTCATTTTGGGTTATTTCTATTGCTCTGTCTTCAAATTCACTTGACCTTTTCTTTTGCAATGTCTTCATTGCCATTAATTCCATCCAATATGTTTTTCTCCTCAGATACTGTAGTTTATATCTCTAAATGTTGGTCTCGTTTAGTTCAGTCCAGTTCAGTTGCTCAGTCATGTCCAATTCTTTGCGACCCTATGGACTGCAGCACACCAGGCTTCCCTGTCCATCATCAACTCCCGGAGCCTACTCAAACTCAGGTCCATCAAGTTGGTGATGCCATTCAACCATCTCATCCTCTGTCGTCCCCTTCTCCTTCCACCTTCAATCTTTCCCAGCATCAGGGTCTTTTCAAATGAGTCAGCTCTTCGCATCAGGTGGCCAAAGTTTTGGGAGTTTCAGCTTCATCATCAGTCCTTCCAATGAATATTTAGGACTGATTTCCTTTAGGATGGACTGGTTGGATCTCCTTGCAGTTCAAGGGACTCTCAGGAGTCTTTTCCAACACCACAGTTCAAAATCATCAATTCTTTGGCACTCAGCTTTCTTTACAGTCCAACTGTCACATCCATACATGACTACTGGTAAAATCATAGCTTTGACTAGATGGACCATTGTTGGCAAAGTAATGTCTCTGCTTTTTAATATGCTCCCTTGGTGGGTCATAACTTTTCTTCCAAGGAGTAAGAGTCTTTTAATTTCACAGCTCCAGTGATTTTGGAGCCCCCAAAATAAAGTCTATCACTGTTTCCATTGTTTCCTCATCTATTTGCCATGAACTGATGCGACTAGATGCCATGATCTTAGTTTTCTGAATACTGAGTTTTAAGCCAACTTTTTCACTCTCCTCTTTCACTTTCATCAAAAGGCTCTTTAATTCTTCTCCATAAGTGTAGTGTCCTCTGCATATCTGAGGTTATTGATATTTCTCCTGGCAATCTTGATTCCAGCTTGTGCTTNGTGGGGTGGGGGGAGGAGGAAGGCAGCAGCAGCAGGGACCAGTGCAGCCAAGGCTGACTTTTGCTATATGCCAGGCAGCGTTGTGAGAGTTGTCTGCATCTTGAGTCATCTGATCCCCATAAGAACACCTTGGGCAAATTCTACTGTTATTCCCCTTCCAGGAGTCATGTATGGATGTGAGAACTGGACCATAAAGAAGGCTGAGCACCGAAGAAGCGATGCTTTCCAACTGTGGTGCTGGGGAAGAATCTTGAGAGTCCCTTGGACAGCAGGGAGATCAAATCAGCCAATCCTAAAGGAAATCAGTCCTGAATAGTCATTGGAAGGACTGATGCTGAAGCTCCAATATCTTGGCCACCTGATGTGAAGAGCCGACTCATTGGAAAGAACCCTGATGGTGGGAAAGACTGAGGACAGGAGGAGAAGGGGGCAAAAAAGGATGAGATGGTTGGATGGCATTGTTGACTCAATGGACATGAGTTTGAGCAAACCCTAGGAGACTGTGAAGGACTAGGAAGCCTGGCATGCTGCAGTCCATGGGGTCGCAAAGAGTTGGACACGAGTGAGTGAGAGACTTGAGCAGCAACAACATTCTTCTTCTGCACTGTGGGAAAATGAGGCTGGAGGGAGGCTCCTGTCCGGGTTTTACTCTGGAGCGTGAGTGAGCTGTGATGAGCCCAGGTTGCATCCACTGGATTTCCACAGGCAAGAGGGAGGCTGGCACTCCAGGCCAAGGAGCAGCCAGCACCAAGCCCATCCTGCCCCTGAAGCTGAGGTGCTGGCCCCCACGCCATGAGGCTGTGGCCCCAGTGCAGCTACAGGGGCCTGAGATCCAGGCTCCCTGCCCTGTGTTCCCCCTGTAGCTGCACTGGGGCCGCAGCTCCCTGTTTGGAGATGTGGTCACAGAAACACACCTTCCTTTTCAAGCAGCTTCAGGAACATCCAGATGATCTCTGGCAGACCCAGCCAACTGGGGACATCAGTGTCATCAGTGAGGAGAAAAAAGGATCTGGGGACAGGATGGGTAAGGATCCTAATCAAAAACACTTTTATCCCTTCTGTTTTGCCCTGTGAATGACTTATCTCTTCAGAAAGGTTTGCTTGATGTTTTTTGTAACATACAGGCAGAAAAAGAAATCGACCCAGTTCTGGTGAGAGTCTGCTCTGAGGATCAACCCTTCTGTGCTTGCTTGACAATGCCATGGCCCCATACACAGCTGTCACTCACCACACATCCTCCTGCTTTCAGAGGTGCAGGGACCAGAATGATTAAAGACCCGGAAGGAGCAGCAGCATCCATTATATTTGAGGATGCTGAGATCTGGTCGCCAAGAGACCAGCCCATAGGTCCCTGGAACTGCAGAGCCACTGTGAGAGCAAAGTGGGAACATCACCTGAACTAATCCCCTCCAGGTTCTCTAACTCAAGCGCCAGGAACTGGGCAGAGCCCTCAGCCAGGAGGTGACTCTTAGGTTGCCCATTTTACAGCTCAAGAAAAAAAGGCACAGGGTGCTTGAAAACCATGCTCAAGACCTCTGCAAAGGGAGAGGCTGGTAGGGAGCACAGAAACAGCTCCTAAGCCCTATGCTTCCCCAAGAAAGGAGAGTGAGGACCCACCCTGTCCCTGTCCCAGGAAGAAAGGAACTGGAGTCAGAGATGCCTGGATTTCCAGGCAAGCTCCCCCGAAATGATGCAGAAGTGTGGGGACAGACGGAATTGGAAAGCACTGCCCCATGTATTGATGGAAGCAGGTATCTGTGAAAATGCTTTGCAAACTGTAAAGTATCATGCAAATCCTCCCATCAAAACAGAGGGTGTGGTGGCAGCCGGGGGAGGAAGAGCCTTCTGGAGGGTCACCCTTTACTGGGCTCCTTTCCCTGGCGCCCGATAGTGTTTTACTTCCTAACCCTCCACCCCAAGCTCGCTTTTTCATAGCTGCACTTGCATTCAACTTTCTCTCACCACCCCTTCCACTCCAAAGATGTAAAATTATTAAATCAACCCCAATGTAAATAGTTTTCGATTCTCCAAACCCCCCAAACCTCCCTTCCTGCCACGGTACTTGGGTCTTGTCACCCAGAACATCAAAGCTATCGCTTTCGGTAACAGCCTCTCAGATCACTTGGTGACGACGCATGCAGAAAAAAACAACCTGCCGTGGGCCAGGCTGGGGAGTGCATTTTGGTGCCCCATGGGGCAGTGAGTGGACTGGAAAGAGACGACCAAATATACTGGCCAATGCTTTACAGGGAGTCAAACACCTTGACCCTCTCTCCAAGTCTGCTAGGTGACCTTGTAAATCCCTTCCCCACTAGGGGATTCTTGCAAAGGAAGGGGTTGGACCGCACAACCTCTAGGTCGCTTTCAGATCTAAAATTCACTGATTCCATCTCACCCTCCTTGCGAGTCTCAACTTCCTGAAATGTAATGACAGCTGATTTACATACAGGGAAAAAAAAAGAAAGCAACTACTCAGGGCTGTAGTTTTTGGTGACTCACAAAGCAGAAAATATATGTTTCCACTCAGCTTACAAGAGTGGTCCCTCCGCTCTCCAATTACTCAAAAATCACTGGGCCAATGGGACCCCTGGGGAAGTTTCAGGCTACTGGGAGTTCAAACAACAGTGGACGCAAGCCGAGCAGGGAATTTCCCACAGCGGACAGGTGCTCCTACAGGTGGGCTGGATGGAGAGTCCCCTCTCCCCGAGAAAAACATCCCTTACCTGTTCACTCTCCATCTCAAAATGTCATCTCCTAGGGAGCCAAGGAAACACTGGGTCCAACACTGGGCCAGGGCCCACCTTCCAGGAAGTCACACCCCTAGACTGAATGTCACCTCTTCCAGGAAGCCTAGTTGAACCACCACCCACCCCAAACCCCCTAGATTATAAACTCCAAAAGCATGATAATAGTGGGTGGTATATAACAGAATCTCAAAAATTATTGCTAAAATAGTCAATACTTGCTGGATGACTTAATCATGCTTTATATAAAGTTTGAGCAATTCCAGCCCCCAAAATATTGGGTGCCAGTTGTGTGCTGGGTTGTTGCTGTGGCTGTTGTTCTGTCCATCAGTCGTGTCTGACTGTTTGTGACCCCATGAACTATAGCACACCAGCTCGCCTGTTACTATCTCCCGGAGTTCGCTCAAATTCATATCTATGGAGTCGGTGATGCTATCTAACCATCTCATCCTCTGCCACCCTCTTCTCCATTGGCCTTCAATCTTTCTCAGCATCAGGGTCTTTTCTAGTGAGTTGGCTCTTCACATCAAGTTGCCAAAGTATTGGAGCTTCAGCTCTAGCCTCAGTTGTTCTAAAGAATATTCAGGGCTGATCTCCTTTAGATCAGTCTTGGACTGGTCGGATCTCCTTGCAATCCAAGGGACTCTCAAGAGTCTTCTCCAGCACCACAGTTCAAAAGCATCAGTTCTTCAGTTCTCAGCCTTCTTTATGGCCCAACTCTCACATCCATACATGACTTCTAGAAAAAGCATAGCTTTGACTATATGGACCTGCATCGGCAAAATGATGTCTTACTTTTCAATATGCTGTCTAGGTTTGTTATAGCTTTCTTTCCAAGGAGCAAGCGTCTTTTAGTTTCATGGCTGCAGTCACCATCCACAGTGATTTTGGAGCCCAGGAAAATAAATTCTGTCACTTCTGGGTACCAGGAATAAAATGGTGAACAAAGCAGACATCGATTCATCCAGCCATCACCAAAGCAACTGCTTTGAACGTGCTGGCAGAAGATGGCCTCATTTCTTGGCCCTCTTTGGAGACCGTCTTGGCTGAAGACACTGCCTTGCTCGAGGTGGCACCTCCTCCCAAGGTAGCCCTCAAACCATGACTGACCAATCCTCATCTCGATTCTGGACAATTCTGAAAGGCCATTCTAGCACCAGGGCTCCTAGGGGATGGCCTGAGGTCTTGCTTAGTCATTCTACCTGCTCAGCTTCTCCCTCTGCTCCATCTCGATTTCTTCTCCATCAGTTTCATAGCTGTTGATCCCAAAGGCACGCCGTAATAAGCATCCCATCTCAGATGATGAGATGGTTAGATAGTATCACCAACTCAATGAACATGAATCTTAGCAAACTCCGGGAGATAGTGGAGGACAGGGAAGCCTGGCGTGCCACAGTCCATGGGGTCGCAAAGAGTCAGACATGATCTAGCGAGTGAACAGCAAGAAGAACAACATTAGCATCCGCTTCCCAGGAAACCCAACTACAGCAAGATGGTTCTCATGAATGATGATCAGGCCCTGTGCCACCAGGATGAAGGTTTCAGGACCAGGCAAGTGAACAGACCATCCCTGGTGGGGAACAGCTTCCCTAGAGTGCTTACTGACAAGGATGCCAAGGCCGGGCTCAGGGCTTCGATTGATAAAGGAGAGCTGTGAATTAGCAAACATCTGTAGTTGTTTTAATATGTGATGAGTCCCAGATCTTTAAGGAAGAGCATACTCCTCATCTATGTTCTTTAGCACCTAAAACAGGAAAAGAGCTCCACTGACTGATTCAATGATGGCAGAATGGATCAATGGATATATAAACAGATACACTGGGTTGAACAAGGCAGTCACACTTAAGCAGCTAGACAACAAATGAAAGATAATGACTTGGAATAAGTTAAATTACGTAATTTGTGTAAGCATTTACCATGGTCCTTGAGAAACATTATCACGATGAAGATGACAAGTAAGCCACTCACAGAGAACTCCCTAGAGAAGGTGACCTGTGATCAACCGCTTTAAAGAAGTGAGAGATTTAAGAAGGCATATGACACAAGAGAAATGAGGCACTAACATCAGCCAGTTGGGATCTGACTGCTCATCAGATACCCAGTACATAACCATTCTCTCACCAGGCTGCTGGGACAGTCCAGGACATAAGGTAGGGGAAGCCTTCCATAACCATAGCATCCACCAGCATGAGTCTGAGCTGTGACTTCCCAGTACCAGGGGAAGTACCACTGATGGAAGGTCCTGCACACTGCAGTTTGGAGACTTAATCTTACAGCCATAGGAAGCCATCAAGGTCATGAAACCGAGGTGTTTGCAACCAAAGCTTCAGAACTGATGCTAGATCTCTTAAGTCATCCATCGTTCATGTTATAGGCAGTTGCTTGGGATACCTAGTAGATGGAGACCTGGGAGAGGCTCTGTTCTGAGAAAACAGCCTCTGGGGCAGAATCAACACGGGAGAACCCCAGATGCCAGACTCAGTCCTCCTAGGAAATATATAGATCACAGGGGTCATCTTCACCCACGGACCCACCTCACCCAGCGAGAGTCCTTCTCTCTGAGGATGATGCTTGGGGAGATTGCAGTGCCAAGGGAAATGGAATAAATGGGAGCCTGGTGTTTGTGCAAACAAGAGTAAGTGATGAGGACTACATGGAAGGGATAAAGTTTAGTTGGGAAAATTATGAAATGAGTGATGTCTCAGAAGCCATCTGTTATGCAGTACAGTATAGTCTAGAAAACACAGATGACTCTGGCCTATGACTCATCCCTGAACTGGGAGCCCAAGGTTGGGGCCATCACAGGTGGAAGGCAGAGGAGACACACCTCCTGGGGATGCTGAGTCTCAGGGTGAAGGTACAGGTCACAGGGAGGCAGTAAAGCTCAAGTTCAGGCAGTCGGCCCATCCTGTTCAGTGATATGGGCTCTATCACTTTCTTCCTGCACAACCTGGGCTAAGAAGAACCCACCTCCCAGGTGGGAATCCTGCTCCAGAGAAGGATAGGAGGTTTCTCTTCACCCTAAGATGCTCTAAGTCTAAACTGAATTTCCAATTCCCGTACAATTATTCCCCCTAAGTTGAATGCAGGCTCTCCTACCAATGTAAGCCTTGCTCTTCATTAGGGACAACAAGGCTCTTTGATATCCATCCTGGCGTCTCCCAACTGGCCTCAGCCATCCCAAGGAGGAAGGTTCCAGCTGGGGAGCCAGGGGAGGACGCCAGGCACCAATGACAGACAGGCAGAGCTAAACAGGGCTTGGAGGAGCCTCCTGGCCTCACAGGATGTGGTGAGGTGAAGAAGTAAGAGAATCAGAGAAAGCTATCTAGAAACGCAAACAGCACCACAAATAAAGTGACTTTTAACAGGAAACAGAGGGACTTTTCTTCATTTTTTTTTTTTAAAGCTAGGAAGCCCAAAAATAGTTGAAAGACACTGTTGCAAAGCTTTCCGAAGACAAATCTTGCCTTGTTCCGAAGACAAATCTAGGGGAACAAGTCTGATGTCTGAAGTCATGAAGACTACAGGGGCAAGTGCAGATTGCAAGCAAAACTCCACGACACACGGGAGGAGCAAGGGGTTTCAGCCCCAGCGTCCAAATCCAGAAGCCCGTGTGCTGATCGGCAGTTCACACAAAAGCTCGGTTTTGAAGCTCACTCATTTTCAGTAAAGACTGAGTTGCAACTGGCTCAACTTGAAGGCGTTCACATGGAAAGTCATGAATTTGGCTGCAGGAGGAGCCAACATCAGCACTCCCCAAGAGAGTTGGTAAACAAGCAGATGAAAAAATAATTGGCCTCATTAAGGATAAAAAAGTATAAATGTAATGAGAGAACTGTTCTGCATCGATTAAATTATAATTTTTTCAGCTAATAATACCCAGTGTTGATGAGGCTGTGGCGAATCGGGCAGGTCCACACATTGATGGGAAGAGCATCAAAAAACCTTATTTGAGAATAATTTGGCAGTGTTCATCAAACTCATAAAACTGTGCCTTTTGACTCAATAATCCTTCTGCTGAGAATGTGTCCAAAGGAATTTCCAAGAAGAAAAGAGTTATACGAACAAAGCATCTCAGAGCACCCTTAAGTATTACAGCAAACTCCTAGGAACCTTCATTTTTAACAANGCTGTGATTCATGGGGTTGCAAAGAATCGGACACGACTGAGCGACTGAACTGAACTGAACTGAACTGAGGCATGATGATTTCCATGAAAATGAGAGAGAATTCAGGCAGTTACAAAGTAACAAATCATGGTCTCTGTGAACAACCTTGAAACTCGCCACCTCTGTTAACAGAAACATCCTTGAAACCGAAAGGTTATGCTCGGAGTTATAGATTCTGTTTTTAAACCTCCAAGTAGAGTGTGGCAATGTTTTTTATAGGCAGTGTTTTTAAGTATCATGCACTCAGGGAATGGAAAGCAATTTTCCTAAGTAAAAACAGTCAGAGCATTGTTTTAAGGAAGGCTGTTTCATCTGTCTTGGGCGGAAGGGTAGATGAGGGAAATTAATTAGTCCCCCCTTCCAATTACTTCATGTTTTATTAGGTTTACTGAAGGCGGCATCCTGCGAGTATGGTCTGGTGCCCTCCACGATAAAGCTATTATGCTGTGGCACTACCCTGATGTCTGATTGCATTTTGGCGACTGCTCATGTTTATTTATGAGGCTTGCTTCGGCAAAGATGTGCGAGGTCTGGAAGTGAGTCCGAGGTCTGGAAGGNTCCTGCGAGTATGGTCTGGTGCCCTCCACGATAAAGCTATTATGCTGTGGCACTACCCTGATGTCTGATTGCATTTTGGCGACTGCTCATGTTTATTTATGAGGCTTGCTTCGGCAAAGATGTGCGAGGTCTGGAAGTGAGTCCGAGGTCTGGAAGGGATGCTTCCTTTTCTTCTGGGTGGGGTAAAACCAGGAGCGGCCAGAGCAGCGAGCCTCCAGAAAGGATTAATGGCAGCATGTGCCATTGATAATCAGGCAGAAGGTGCCCTCAATATTTAATATTCATGGCGATGATGGGAAGAGCGGTACTGGGAACGTTCCAGTTGTGCCGAATCTACGGCTTTCAAGCAACATGGAAAAGCAAGTCTTGGCACAGTCCTTGCAAAGTTGGAGCGGCTATCGGGGACAAAAGCACCTTCACCTCTCTCCTGGAGAGGGAATAGGACACAAGGAAACGCAAGTGTTCTCTCTGCAGCTGAATTTTTTTGTTTTTACTGTCATCATTTTTTAAATTAATTAATTTATTTTAATTGGAGGCTAATGACTTTAAAATATTGTCATGCTTTTTTGCCATTCATTGACATGAGTCAGCCATGGGTGTACATGTGTTCCCCATCCTGAACCCCCTCTCCCACCTCCCTCCGCATCTTCCTGAGTCTTGCTTTCTTGGTGTGGCAGAGAGCTGTGTCAACGCATGTAGGTTCAGTCGTGTCCGAGTCTTTGCGACCCCGTGGACTGCAGCCCGTGAGGCTCCTCTGTCCATGGGATTCTCCAGTCAAGAAAACTGGAGTGGGTTGCCATGCCCTCTTCAAGTTGTACCGGTGAGGGTTCTTTGAAACAATAGGAGATAATAGATAAGTGGATAGATCGATAAATAGATAGACATACACATAAGCATTACTTTAGATATTTATACTATATATACATTATATATATATATATATACACGGTATAGATACTCCATATATACACATATATACACAGATATAAATATATAAACGGCTTGTCTGGTGGCTCACACAGTAAAGAATCAGTCTGCAATGCAGGAGCCCCGCGTTTCATCTCTTTGTTGGAAAGATCCCCTGGAGAAGGGAATGCCAACCCACTCCAGTATTCTTGCCTGGAGAATGCCATGGACAGAGGAGCCTGGTGAGCTACAGTCCATGGGGTCGCAAAGAGTCAGACACGACTAACGGCTAACACTTCCTCTTTTTTTCTATAAATATATATGAGAGAGAAATTTATTTGAAGGAATTGGTTCATGCAGTTGCAGGGTCTGGCAGGTCCAGATTCCATAGAGTAGAGGAGGCTGGGTTGGAAACTTAGGCATGAGTGGGTGTTGCCATCTTGAGACTCCTGGAATCTGAATTGTACCTTGAGGGGAGGCACTCAGGCTGGAAAACTCCAGGGACTGATCTTGTGGCCTTGAGTCTGAAATCCAGGGCAGGCTGAATTTCTCTGTTACAGTCTTGAGGCAGAATCCCTTCCTTTCCAGGTAACCTGCAGTGTGTGAAATTGCTGTAGCCCTCAACCAACTGGGTAAGGGTCACACTTGTGCTGAGTCAGGCATGTCCAACTCTCTGTGACCCCATGGACTGCAGCCCGCCAGGCTCCTCTGTCCAGGGGATCCTCCAGGCAGCAATACTGGAGTGGGTTGCCATTTTCTGCTCCAGGGAATCTTCCCCACCCAGGGATTAAACCCACGTCTCTTTCGTCTGCTGTACTGGTAGCTGGATTAAAGGAGGATATTCTCATTTGCTTAAAGTTGGTAGATCGTAGATGTTCACACATCTATGAATACAGTACCTTCTTAGCAGCATCCAGATTAATATTGGACCACCATCTAGCTTTGTGGACTCAAAATTTAACCAGCATAAGAATCCATGCCATCTTTAAAAGAAGGTTTCCCGCCTCCTCCTCTGCCACCATCCCCACCCACCTCCCCCTCCCAAAAATCTCCAAGCATTTGTAAAAAGGCAATTCTTGAACAGTAGCCGAATCTTTTCTCCCTAAAGAGGGTGCAACATGAACTCCTGTTCAGTGGCTCTTCCTGAGCACGCCTCTTAGAAAAGGTGAACTGGCTTAGGTAGGATTGGGTTTGTATATCATGCTGTGACGTTTCTATCCCATGACATAACCACCTAGAATTTTTTTCATTATTTCCTGGAGTCACCTTGTATCTGCTTGGGGGCCATGAACTGGCCATCTTAGTTTTCAGCTGAATAGCATGCCTGATTTGCTGAGAACATGAAATAGTCTGCTGTCTTATAAAATCTCTTTAACTGTCAGCTTTCAGAGAGTGGTCTTTGCGTCCTAACCTCAAATAGATACCCCATCCTTCAACATCTTTCCCTATCCATTTCTTCCCTGCTCCCTTTTTTTCTAGTAAGTATTTCTTTGGCTGTGCTGGATCTTAAGTTTCGGCATGTGGGATCTTCAATCTTTGCTGTCTCATGTAGAATCTTTTTATTAAGTTGCAGCATGTGGGATCTAGTTCGCTGACCAGGGATGGAACCTGAGTACCTTGCTTTGGGAGGACGGAGTCTTAGCCCCTGGATCACCAAGGAAGTCTCTCTCCACACATTTCTGTCATCCATTGAAACAGCTTGCAGAACACAAGTTTCATGCTGGTTTCAGTGGAAGGCGTGGTGGCTGATCACCACANCTTCACCCACGGACCCACCTCACCCAGCGAGAGTCCTTCTCTCTGAGGATGATGCTTGGGGAGACTGCAGTGCCAAGGGAAATGGAATAAATGGGAGCCTGGTGTTTGTGCAAACAAGAGTAAGTGATGAGGACTACATGGAAGGGATAAAGTTTAGTTGGGAAAATTATGAAATGAGTGATGTCTCAGAAGCCATCTGTTATGCAGTACAGTATAGTCTAGAAAACACAGATGACTCTGGCCTATGACTCATCCCTGAACTGGGAGCCCAAGGTTGGGGCCATCACAGGTGGAAGGCAGAGGAGACACACCTCCTGGGGATGCTGAGTCTCAGGGTGAAGGTACAGGTCACAGGGAGGCAGTAAAGCTCAAGTTCAGGCAGTCGGCCCATCCTGTTCAGTGATATGGGCTCTATCACTTTCTTCCTGCACAACCTGGGCTAAGAAGAACCCACCTCCCAGGTGGGAATCCTGCTCCAGAGAAGGATAGGAGGTTTCTCTTCACCCTAAGATGCTCTAAGTCTAAACTGAATTTCCAATTCCCGTACAATTATTCCCCCTAAGTTGAATGCAGGCTCTCCTACCAATGTAAGCCTTGCTCTTCATTAGGGACAACAAGGCTCTTTGATATCCATCCTGGCGTCTCCCAACTGGCCTCAGCCATCCCAAGGAGGAAGGTTCCAGCTGGGGAGCCAGGGGAGGACGCCAGGCACCAATGACAGACAGGCAGAGCTAAACAGGGCTTGGAGGAGCCTCCTGGCCTCACAGGATGTGGTGAGGTGAAGAAGTAAGAGAATCAGAGAAAGCTATCTAGAAACGCAAACAGCACCACAAATAAAGTGACTTTTAACAGGAAACAGAGGGACTTTTCTTCATTTTTTTTTTTTAAAGCTAGGAAGCCCAAAAATAGTTGAAAGACACTGTTGCAAAGCTTTCCGAAGACAAATCTTGCCTTGTTCCGAAGACAAATCTAGGGGAACAAGTCTGATGTCTGAAGTCATGAAGACTACAGGGGCAAGTGCAGATTGCAAGCAAAACTCCACGACACACGGGAGGAGCAAGGGGTTTCAGCCCCAGCGTCCAAATCCAGAAGCCCGTGTGCTGATCGGCAGTTCACACAAAAGCTCGGTTTTGAAGCTCACTCATTTTCAGTAAAGACTGAGTTGCAACTGGCTCAACTTGAAGGCGTTCACATGGAAAGTCATGAATTTGGCTGCAGGAGGAGCCAACATCAGCACTCCCCAAGAGAGTTGGTAAACAAGCAGATGAAAAAATAATTGGCCTCATTAAGGATAAAAAAGTATAAATGTAATGAGAGAACTGTTCTGCATCGATTAAATTATAATTTTTTCAGCTAATAATACCCAGTGTTGATGAGGCTGTGGCGAATCGGGCAGGTCCACACATTGATGGGAAGAGCATCAAAAAACCTTATTTGAGAATAATTTGGCAGTGTTCATCAAACTCATAAAACTGTGCCTTTTGACTCAATAATCCTTCTGCTGAGAATGTGTCCAAAGGAATTTCCAAGAAGAAAAGAGTTATACGAACAAAGCATCTCAGAGCACCCTTAAGTATTACAGCAAACTCCTAGGAACCTTCATTTTTAACACAGCACTGGTTTAGAACATGATGAACTTTTTAAAAAATGATCATTAGTAAGGTGATTGAACCAAATGCTTAGGATATAATGTCAGATTACAGAATATTCCCTACACCTTTCCCTATATCAAGGCACTATATAGGCACCTATGCTTATATCCCAGGTGGCTCATAGTAAAGAATCCACCTGCAGTGCAGGAGATGTGGGTTCGGTCCCTGGGTTGGGAAGATCCGCTGGAGAAGGAAATGGCAACCTCAGTATTCCTGCCTGGAAAATCCCATGAACAGAAGAGCCTGGCAAGCTGCAGTCTGCGAAAGCGTCAGACATGGCTTACTGACTAAACAACGACAGATTGTTAATGTGTGGACAGATGTAATCAGATGTCTGAAAACAATCTGATTGGTTAAGGGGAGAGTGGTTAGCGATTTCCTTTTCTAATCCATTTATGTTCTTTGCAATCACAACATCATCTGTGCAACAGATGACAACAATAATGATGATTTTCACTGGTAAAACTTCACTAATGTATGGAAAAAGAGTGAGTAGAACTCCAGGGCATTAGAAACAGCGCTCAAGGTATGAGAAATGATCAAACCCAGAGGCATCTGAAGATCAACACAAAGAAACTGTGATCTCTAAGCAGAGCATGGAAAATACAGGCGGCCACGGGGCCACGTATCAGCAACGTCACCTTCCAGTCCCCAGAGAGCTTCCGGCAGTATCTGATCATCTGAGCTTTCTGAGAGTCAGTCTTTCTCCTCTCCGCCACACCCACGATTCTATTCAAACAGGAATAGAAACCCCTGGATCTGTGTATATGTAAATATCTACCCTCCTAAAACATAAGACGCTGCTCAGAAACCTAGACATCATTTAAATACTCAATTTCCTCAACGAGGTATTTCTCAAAAAGGCAACCTAGACCAGTTTCCATACGTGGTGCTTGAGGTCACATGGAACTTTCATTTTCTATAGGGTCGGACCCAGATGGGATTTCCAGAGCGCACAGCAATCTCAGTGAACAGCTGTCCCCACCACTCCCAGTATGGGCAGGGGTAGTCAAGTCAGCCACCAGCACTGTGAAGTCACAGTTCGACAAGCCCAACTCCAACCCTACCAGCCCTGTACCTTTGGATATGTATTTCAACCTTGTGACCTCAGTTTCTGGAAAATGGGGATTTTCCAGAGCCTTCTTCAGACAGGCATGATGAAGACAGGAGTGGTACGCACACTCAGCACAGTGCCTGGTACCTGCGGGCACTCACTCACTCCTCGCTTTCATGTGTCTCATTCTGGAGTCTCCTGTCTAGCAGATTTGTGGGAGGTCTTCATGAACCACACGCGCCTATGTGGTGAGGGAGGGCACGCTTGTAAGTGACCCCGTGCAGCTCAACCTGGGCTGACATTAGAATCACCTGGTTGCTTCAAAAAGCACAGATGCCCCAGTTCCTTCCAGCACAATTATATCTGATTCCCTGTGGGCAGGGACCTTGGCACAGCTGTTTTGTCAAGCTGAATCCACCATGCCACTGGCCTGGTGGATTTGGGTGGGAGTGACTAGTGATTTCCCCTCCAGAGCCCTGAGCCTGAGAGAGCAGGAGGCAGGAGTCTTTCTTCATCGATTCAGGCCATAGTTCAGCAGCTCCTTTCAGAGAATCAAGCACTTTCTGAGTGATGGGCAGATGGCAAGAGGTTCCCTGCTTTTTCTGCCCTCCTACTCAACCTGGTGATTTCCTGCAAGGCAGTGGAGTGGACCAGCTGACTGCCCTGCCCTGCAGTGACCACTAGGAAGCACCTGAACATTGCAGACAGCAACAACGATGGGCTGGGAGTGGTTACAAATACATCAGCCACCCACGGCCTCCTTCCCCACGTCAGCAGACTCGCTGAGCATCCCTGCCACAGGGACAGTAGACAAGCCTCCAAGAGGGGCACTGACTTCAGAGGAGGTGACCCCAGCATCTCTGGAGGAGGCAGGTGTCTTGTGCAGGGGAACCACACCAGATCCTCATCTGAGAAATGGGCACAGCCTTCCCCACCGAGGGCCTGGGAGAGTGCTCCGGGCCGGCCTCTTGATCAATGTGGCAGGAGCTGCGGTTGGTATGAAATGCCACTGAAGGGAGATACGGCGACCTTTGTTCCTGTGTGAAACATGAACCTTCCTCCCCCAGCATGCAGGCTTCCAGGCCTTGCAGCCTCCACCTCGGCCCTGGCAGCGCAGTAAGAGATGCCGATGAGTCTGCAGGACGGCCCCGGGA
>SJYV01002182.1:2803150-2869111 GCA_006410875.1 Neotragus pygmaeus
CTCCCTCCCTCCCTTCCCAGGGCAGGGAGCCACACCAGAGCGCTGGGCCTGGCCGTGTCTGAAAAAAAGAGACATTTGCAGACCGTCTGCCACACTCTGACCTGCCCGGAGGTCTCACTGCTTGGCTGTTCAAAGGCCAGGAAGCTGCTCTTCCGTCTCCATTCCTAAAGCAGCCTCAATAGACGCTGCCTGAGCTTCCATCCGAGAGCCTCCGTCTCCATCACACTGATGACTGGCTAAGAACTTACTGTGCACATCACCCCAGTTACGCCCGGAGCCCTCAGAGCAGACTTTGGGGGCTGATGCTATTTTTATCCCCATTTTACAGACGAGGAAGCTGAGGCACGAGGGGGCAGCTACTCTGCCCAAGGTCACGTGACAGAGCCAGCTCTTGGC
Organism: Neotragus pygmaeus; assembly: GCA_006410875.1. Lineage (NCBI taxonomy): Eukaryota > Metazoa > Chordata > Mammalia > Artiodactyla > Bovidae > Neotragus > Neotragus pygmaeus. The sequence continues at coordinate 2,803,547 of SJYV01002182.1, forward strand.
GTCTCAGGGGCTCCAGGAGCCAGGCTCTGCTGTGCGACACCACCGCGCCCTGGCCCCACAGCTGCTCCTCCTCTGAGTCTTCCCTTCGGTCGCCTGCATCACTGGGCTCCTGCTCTTTGCCAGCCCAGGGCGGCGGGCCAGAGACTCTCCACAAGTAAAGATACAATCCACCCCCTCAAGAGCTCACTTAATCATACATTCCTAAATGCCTCATAAACAACCCTAGACAGATCAAGTATCCATGCAAACCTCTCTAAGCCATGAGGACCGGGGCCACCTCCCACAGGGGCTGGACACAGGTTGAGGGCCATAGGAATGGGCTTCAGGGAGCAGCCTGTGGGGTCCAGACCTGGGTATGAAAGCCATCTGTTTGCATACCTGCTATGACCCGGGCTGACCCCTCTCGGCCCTCCTCTGCAGGGCAAGGCTGAAAACAGGACCCCCTCTTCCACAGCTGCCATGAGGAGTCAATGAGAAAGCGTCTGCCGGGCGCTCACTGTCAACCATGAGACACGTCTGCAAGACCGATGCCAGCCTGAGGACCAGAGCCACAGGCAGTCCAACTCAGAGCCCTGCTGGGCTTCAGAGAGGGGCTGAGGAGCCCTTGAGAGGTCTCAGAAGGTATCTTGGGAGGGGTCTGCCCCTGAGATGGATGCAGAGGCTTCAGGTAAGTGAGGGAAGCCAAGGAGGAAGGCATGAATCAGAAGAGAGCCAGAGGATGGGGCCGCCACCTGGTAGAAGCAAACGATAGGCTGAGATTTGGAGAGTAGGACAAGAAAGAAGAGCTTTCCGCAGATTTCAAGACAGATCCCACGACACTCTAACTGCCCAACGATAATGAGTGAAAGAGTGAGGGAATGCCAAATCTAGCCGCAGAGGCACGTAGGAAAGCGCACAAACTTAGAACTGCAGGCTCTAAACAGGGTCCTGGGGACAGGGTGGGATTCCCCTCCGTGCTAGGCTCCTAGAGCTTCCTTAAAAAGTGACCACAAACCGGGTGGATTAAAACAACAAACTCAAATCTCTCACGGTTCCAGAGGGCGGAAGCCCAAAATCAAGGTGTCAGCAGAGTCATGCTCTCTCAGAAGATGCTAGAGCAGCATCCTTGCCGGCCTCTTCCAGCTTCTGGTTTGCTGGCAATTCTTGGTGCTCCTTGGCTGGCAGACATGAGGTCTAATGTGCTTCCATCCTCACATGGCCTTTGTCCCCGTGTGTGTGTGGTCCTTTCTCTTCAAAAGCACCGTGGATTGGACTTGGGGCTCACCCTACTCTAATACGACCTCATCTTAACTCAGTGACATCTGCAAAGACCCTACTTCCAAATAAGGTCACATTCACAGATACTGAGGGTTAGGATTTGAAAGCGTCTTTATGGGGCACACATCCCACCTGCTTTACCCCTTTACCACTTCCTCCCATTCACACCCTCCCCTGGTCTGCTTTCACTAAAACCATCGTCTGGGTTAGCTGTGACCTCCCAGTGTCTTCAGTTAATGGGGACACGTGGAGTCCCTAACACAGAATGAATTCTGACGAAGCAAAGACGCACAGTATATTTGTAAGACCACAGGGGTCGCACGTGACGGCCTGGCGCCCAGCTCTGGAACTCTGAACTGCTGTATTCACAGCAACACACAAATGTTTCTGAAGAGCTAAGTCACTCACAAAACAAAACACAGAAGAGGGTAAAAGAGTCTTTAGTGAAAACCACTACTCATTCTGTGCCCAGACCCATTTTCCTCTTCCTAATGGTATTTTTGAAAGGGGGCCACCCCCACCCTACTCTACAATGGGTCCCGAGTTCTGTGCTCAAGAGATACCCAGATCTAGGACCACAGAGGTCCCCAGATCTCTGTGCCTGTTGGAAGGAACAGCTGAGCATGGAGTCTGTTCCCCCAGAGGCCAGGCAGGCAGGTATCCCTGGAAAGGTGTATGTGCTCACGGGTGTCTGCAGGAGGCTCCGCTCGGCTCTGAAAGACCCCCAGCTTCTCCCCAGCTGCCATTTGGAGAACCGTGAAATCCACTGGTCCAATCGGCCAGGCAGTTCTTCTACAAACGTTTCTCAAGCCCCACTCTCCTGTGTGACTGCCGGCTGTGCAGACACGTGAACAAAGGAGAACACGGAGAAGGACCGGGCTCCAGGGCCGAGGGATGGCAGGCCTGTGGAGCCCCTCTCGAGGAAGCGCCCGAGCAGAGCCACAGGGTCAGTGACTGTTAGCTGTGGTAAACTGAGCACACAGACTTCTCTAGTCCATAAGCGAGGGCTGCGTGTGCTCACAGACCTCCCAACCACCCTGCGTGGCGAGTTCAGAACCCCCGTGTGTGAGCCCCTCTCCTCGCCCAGATGTGTGAGCCTGAGACTGAGAGGGGCACGCTTCCTTTTTGTCGTTATGGAAGGGGTGGCAGTGACCACGGAAGCTGTCCCTTCCTTGGGAGACGTCTCAGTGGAGGCAGGGAAAAGCCAGTGAGAAACTTCCCCAAGGTGGCCTTGTTCTTGGATCATGGAGCATGCTCTGGACCTAGCCTGATCCAGCCGCCTGGTGGGGGCTGGGCAGGGCCACGTGCAGACCCTCCGGTTTGGTCCAGAACACACATCTGATGGTGACCATCCCCCTTTGTCGGGGTGGCCCCCACCTGAGTCTCTCCACCAATAGTGTTTCCAGCCTACTTCGTGTCCCTGGGGCTTGGGAGATGCGGGGAGAGGGGAGGAGAGAGAGACCCAGGGTTCACAAACCAAGGCCTGGGCCCTCTCCTCCCTTGACCCCTCCTCCAAGCCCANTTTCTCATGATGTACTCTGCATATAAGTTAAATAAGCAGGGTGACAATATATACAGCCTTGACATATTCCTTTCCTGATTTGGAACCAGGCTGTTTGTTGTTCCATGTCCAATTCTGACTGTTGTTTCTTGACTTGCATAAAGATGTTTGTTTGGGTCTTTTTAATACTCCTCTCTCTATTTAAGCTTTTGAATATATGGCATTCAGTTATGATAACCATTTTAATGTCTTCATCCGGTAATGTAACACCTCTGTCAGTTCTGGATCAGTTTCGAATGATTTGTTTTTCTCCTCATCATGGAACACATTTTTTTTGCTGCTTTGCATACCTGGTAATATTTTATTGGATGAACAATCAAAATTTCAGCAGAATTTTTGGCAGATATAGGCAAGCTGACTCTAAGATATATGTGGAAAGGCAAAGGACCTTTGAAAAAGAAAAACAAAAGTTAAAGGACTCACATTACTTACTTTTGAAATTTACCCTAAAGCTAAATGATTGAAACAATTTGGTACTGGTGAAAGTGTAGACAGGTAGATCAATAGACAAAATAACAGTTTTAGATCCTCATGAGTATGATCAATTTGTTTTTTAAGATTGTTTTGTTAAGATAAAATTCACATAGCACAAAATTTACCATTTAAATCATTTTAAAGTTTATAATTCATGATNAGATCGTCATGAGTATGATCAATTTGTTTTTTAAGATTGTTTTGTTAAGATAAAATTCACATAGCACAAAATTTACCATTTAAATCATTTTAAAGTTTATAATTCATGATCAATTGATTTTTAACAAAGGTTTGAAGCCAAGTCAGTGGATAAAGGACAGTCCTTTCATCAAATGAAACAAGAAGACATCCACTTACAAAAAAAAGAAAGAACTTCAATCAAGACATCAGAATATAATTTATAGGAAAATTAACTTCAAATGGATCACAGATCTGAATATAAACCAAAAAGTATGAATTTTTATTTAAAATTATGTAAGAAAAAGTTAAGCAAAGGGTTCTTGAGAAAGTGAAAGTGTTAGTCCCTTAGTTGTGTCCAACTCTTTGTGACCCCATGGGATGTAGCCCACCAGACTCCTCTGTCCATGGAATTCTCGAGGCAAGAATACTGGAGTGGGTTGCAGTTCTCCAGAGGATCTTTCTGACACAGGGATCGAACCTGGGTCTCTCACATTGCAAGCATATTCTTTACTTATGTCTGACAAAAGAGAAAAAAAACGATCCATAAAAGAAATACAAAGGAAAACTGGACATCATCAAATTAAAAGTTTTTGTTTGCAAAAGACATTGTTAAGAGAATTAAAAGGTAAGCTACAAACTGGGAGATAATATTAATAAGTTATATATCCAACAAAAGACTTTCATTCAGAATATGTAAATAACCTTCAAAAATTAATAGTAGGAGGACAACAATCTAGTTTAAAAATAGGCAAAAGTTTTGAACAAACACTTCACCAAAGAAGATATATAGATGGCTGATAAGCACGTTGAAAAGATGCTCAACACTGGGGTGGGAGGGATAAATTAGGAGTTTGGGATTAAAATATACATACTACTATATAGAGAGTATATAACCAACAAGAATCTACTGTAAAGCACAGGGAATTATGTTCAATATCTTGTAATAACCTATAATGGAGAATAATCTATCTATCTATATAAATCATTTTGCTATACATCTGAAACTAACACAACATTGTAAATCAATTATATTTTCATAAAAATTTTAAACAAGAAAAGATGCAGTTTCATTGGTCATTATGAAAACATAAATTAAAATCACAGATATCACTATACACCTACTATTATAATGACTAAAGTAAAACAAAAACAAAAACCCAACTGGAAATATAAAGTATTAGTGAGGATGTAGAACAACTGGAACCTTCGTACATTGCTTATAGGAATGCAAAATGGCACAGACAGACACTCTGAAAACAGTTTGACACTTTCTTATAAAGTTAAGTATGTATTTACTATATAATCCAGCAATACCTAGATAATACCTATATAATCCAGCAGTCCTAGATATTTACCCTTAAAAAATGAAAACTTATGTTCATACAAAAACTGATACATGAATGTTTATAGCAGCTTTATTTATAATTACCACACACACACACACACACACAAAACTCAAAACTGGAAACACTTTAAATGCCCTTCAGTGAATGAATGGCTAAGTAAAACATAGTCATCTATTCAATGACTCTCTACTCAACATAAAAAGGAACAAATTACTAATATGGTCAACAACATGGATAAGTTGATTTTTCTAAGAGAATGAAACCAGTCTCCAAAGGTTCATATTATATGGTTTCATTTATATGCTAGTGCTGGTGCTAAGTCACTCTCCGTCATGTCTGACTTTTTGCAACCCCAAGGACTATAGCCCACCAGGCTCCTCTGTCCACAGGATTCTCCAGGCAAGTATACTGGAGGGGGTTGCCATGCCCTTCTGCAGGGGATCTCCCAGACCCAGGGATCAAACCCATGTCTCTTATGTCTCCTGCATTGGCAGGTGGGTGAAGGCAACACTATTAGGATGAAGATCCTGGGAAACAGAATTTCAACAATGTTAAAACAAGGGAATTTTTTTGGAGGGTGGTGATGATGGAACTGTTCTGTATTGCTCAGGGTGGCGGTTGTACAAATCTATACATGTGTTAAACTCATAGAAGCATACACACACAGAGAAGTATACCTCACTATTTTAAAATAAAAAAGAGGTTACAAATACTGAAGATATCATGCTCAAATGTTTAAAATGCTAAGGATGCACCAGCAAAAAAGTTTGGAACTGGTGCAGGCCCCTCATTTTCCAGTTGGGAAAACTGAGGCCAGAAGGCAAAAGTAACATAAGTCCAAATAAAAATCAACTACAGGGGTGGATTTTCTCTTGGGAAATATCTCTGATGCCTATCCCTTACTGCAGGCCCACCCAGACAGGTTTAAATGGGCTTCTGTTTTTCTTCAAGGAGTTTCTAAATTCAGAGTTTTCTGTGAGAGACATCACTTTACCGACAAAGGTCCATATAGTCAAAGCTATGGTTTTTCCAGTAGTCACATATGGATGTGAGTGTTGGACCATAAAGAAGGCTGAGTGTTGAATAATTGATGTTTTCAAACTGTGGTGCTGGAGAAGACTATTGAGAGTCCTTTGGACAGCAAGGAGATCAAACTGGTCAATCCTAAAGGAAATCAACCTTGAATATTCACTGAAAGGACCAGAGCCGAAGCCAGACCTCCAATACTTTGGCCACCAGATGCAAACAGCAGGCTCATTTGAAAAGACATTGATCCTGGAAAAGGTTGAGGGCAGGAGGAGAATGGGGTGACAGAGGATGAGATGATTGGATGGCATCATTGACTCAATGGACATGAGTTTGAGCAAACTATGGGAGATACTGTAGGACAGAGAAGCCCAGAGTGCTGCAAAGAGGGGTCCCAAAGAGTTGGACACAACTTAGCAACTGAACAACAACAACAACAAAATTCAGAGTTTCCTGTGGGAGACAGAATAGAATCATGGTTATATGAAAAGTTAAAACAAAATCAATCTGAATGAAAAAAAATATATATATATATCTTGTTGTACAGAGTATGCAGTCATCATAAGCCTGGTTCCTGGTAGACAGACCTAAGGGGAAATGTTTGCAGGATGCCTGAGGTTGCCAAAACAAACACACAGATAGACTCTGGGCCACTTGTGTCTGAAACCAGGCTCTGCAACCTACTAGCAGTGGGACCCTGGTTACATCACTTAGTTTTTCTCCAGTTTATTTACTTCATCTTTAAAATGCACCCTAATTTCATATGCTGCATTGCAGGGGGATTCTTCATCAACTGAGCTAACAGGGAAGTCCAATTTAAAGTGCTACTATGAGATAAAAAATTTTTTCACTAGCCATTATAATACAACATAGTATTCTCTTATCATGGATTTTAAAATGTTAAAATGTAATTTTTAAACCATGTCTTAGAATTGGAGAAAAATGGTAATACCTATTTCACTGGGTTGTTTTAATGATTTAAAGAGTTGTTATATGTTAATGCCTGGCTCAGAGTTCTCAACCAGTAGAAAGAGAACCATTATTATTATTATTGCTGCTATTGTTACTACTACTACCACTACATTGAGAAGTGAATAGTGGGACTCACGATGCGGTAAACGGCCACTTACCCCTCCCATTCCATCCTGCCTTTTCACATGCCCTACCCTCTTTGCCGTTGAATTTTCAAGTTCTGGCACAAGCAAATTCAGAATGCATGGACTCACCAGAGGACAACATGAGAAACATTTACCACTTCTCCATTCTTGCTCGAGAGAAACCACAACGACACGCTCTGTGCTGCGCTGGCAAGGTCAGTTCTTGCACTGGCATGTACCCTGGTTCTCACCAGATGAGGGAGTCAGAGTGGGGGCCTAAACGAATTGAGCAGGGTATATGTCAATTGTGGGCTGGTGGACAGGGGAGGGGAGGCCGTGTCCAGGGTGGCAGGAGGAGCATGCATCTGGTTTGCACTTCGAGCTCTGCCACCTGCCCCAGCTCGCCCCATATTCCAGAAGCTCAGCTATGCAGGTAGCCTGACTCTGTTTCTCTGAGAGACGTAGATAAATAATCACTACTTTCAGCCATCGAGGGTTCGAGTTGGGTTAAATGGCTGGAAAGCTCAACCACAGTTGCAAGTGGAAGCTGGTTAGCCGCATGATTTGTTTCCTTATTATTTGTATTTTTCTTCAAGTTCCTGAATGTTTCCTGAAGTCCTCTCTCTTACTGTGGGGAGGAGCGGTAGATAGAGAAGGGGGACTCCAGATCTGGCCTCAAGGCCATTCTCAGTGGAGTGCTGGACCCAGGGCAAACCTCTTTGTGTGCCTGGACCCTTCACACCAAAACCCCACTATCCAGTGGCCAGGTCTGTCATTGCTAGAGAGAGAAAGGATTTTTTTTTTTTTTTATATTCCTACTCGGAGGCAGGCACTGTACCTGGCTGTAACACAATGCCCATTGCCATTCTATAAGGTGATTGTTACAAACCCCTGTTACCTTTGAATCAAGCAGGGCCCACTGAAAGGCAGATAACTTGCCCAAGACCCTAGAACCAAGTCCCTGAGCTTCCAAATTGGACTCCACCCCACTCTGTATGGCTTCCCTTGTGACTCAGCTGGTAAAGAATCTGCCCATTATGTGGGAGACCTGGGTTCAATCCCTGGGTTGGGAGGATCCCCTGGAGAAGGGAACGTCTACCCACTCTACTGGCCTGGAGAATTCCATGGACTGCATAGTCCATGGGGTCGCAAAGAGTTGGACACAACTGATAACTTTCACACTTTCACTTTCCACTCTATACTGTGCTGAAAGGACCAGCCAGCCTGTCCAGATTGCCCAGATGACAGGGCTGAGGGCTTTTAATGAGAACCCCTGGTCGGCCAAGCAATAACTAAGGATCCTTTCTTCCTTTCATCTTTTCACTTAACAAACGTTTATTGAGAGCTTAGTCTTGTCCTGGACCTAGGAATACCACCAGGGAATCTGACACACAGTCCCTGAATCAGGGAGCTAGCTTGCAAAGTAATGAAAAAGATAGATATAAAAGCATTCTTAAAAGTTCTAAGTACAAATAGCCTTACAGCTGATGTTTGTGCCTGGTGACTTGCTCACCACCCCACACTTTCATCCCACACTGCACTGCAGCATCTCCAAGGTCAACTGGAGAAGGGAAGACCTTGACCAAGTTCACTTGGGGGTTGAGTGGATGCTCCCTGACCAGGAAACAGTAGGTGATGTCTCCCTCCACACCACAACATGCACTGAAGTTGAGGGAAACTTGGACTGTTAACGGGCAGGGAGGGGGCCGTTATTCTAGAAGGTGATAGCCTCTCTAGACACCAGCACCCTGCTTTCTCCTGTTTCCTCACCTCTACTTTGAGTTGCACTTGCATCTCTTGCCCAAACTTCAGTGTTTCTGTAGCTCTTTTTAACACAAAAGAATGAGGTAAGTGAAGAATGGATGAAATTTGCACATAGGTTAATCCAAATGGATCCTCCTAATCTCCAGTAATGCAGGAAGAACCAAGTGGGAAATATAGCTCTTTGCTCACCAAAAGGACACGCTCTCCTCATCCTAGACTGGTTCCCAGACTCCCTTGCAGTTAATAAGCACATGGCCATGTGACTAAGTCATAGCCAATGGGATGAGAGCAACCTGGCCTTTCTGGCTCCATGATCCTTCATGATCTTTTCTCTTTCTGGATGGGTCCATTGGCTACAATCCCCAGAGTGACTACTGCAGCCTGGGAAGAACAGGGCCACTCCTCGGACCTGTTCTCCTCCTTACTTCTGTTGGATGAACAAAACATAAAAGTCTATTGTATTTGAGTTTTTGTACATTTGAGGGTATATCTGTGAGAGAAGTTAGCCTACCCTAATTTAAAAAGGATTATATAATTATATTCAAACAGAATATAGTCCACAAGTCCTGCCACCTCCTGGAAGCCCGTCCTGATTTCTCCCTTCTTTCTACCACTTAGACCTCTATCAAAGGCTACCTTATGTTGCTTCTTAATCATTTCATAGGAACGTACACTAAAATTTAAACTAGGGACTCATATCTTTTTTCTTTTTTAATTTTATGTCATGTGTCACAAAGAGATGCTTAATAATTTTTGAGGCTGGGCAGGGTAGAAATGACTGGAACCCTCCATGAGGGAGGGCCCAGTGACTCTCATGGCACAGGCTGAGGGAGTGGATTGTAAGGAAGTAGAGAATGTGAGAGTATGTAACGCTTAACTTTAGCGAGGGGGAAGAAGTTTGAGAGGTAGCTGGAGAGAGATGTGAGGTTACGAAGAGTGCAACGTATTTTTTAGGATGGGTGAGACTTACCGAGGGGAGAGAATGGTGGAGAAGGTGAGGAGCAAGGGGTGACCAGCAGCAGTCTCTGAAACAGAGGAGTGTGCCATGGATCCAACCCAAGTGGGGGCTTGAACTGAAGGGATCCGTTTCCATGACAACTGGTAGGATAGAGAAATGACACTCCTTTCTCGCTTCCTAAATGGTTTTGGGTTAAGTGGCAAAGTCGAGTCAGCCCCCAGCTGATGACATCTGTGTGTTTTTCATACAAGGAAACCAAGTTCTGTGCTGGGATGAGGGGAGTGACCTCTGAGGAGACCTCAGTGATCTGCTGCTCCCAGGGTGTCCCACTGTGGATGTGACTTTTCCTGTGTGGTTCCCTGGCCATTTCTCATGACCCTCACCTCAGCTTCAGGAACTGACTTGCTGTCTTAGGAAAAAAAGCAGGGTTGGCCTCTAGCCAGTCAGGAGGCCCTTTGAGTTCCTGCTCCTCAAAAATCTGGACCCCCATCTCCTTCACTTCTGTTTTTCCTGGACCTAACATGGGTTTAACTGGCAAACGGATGGCCTATTCCTCTAACGCAGCGATAGGAACAGAATTCTTTACTTTGAGAAGCCTAGTCCTTTAAAAAAAAAAAAGGCACAATATTCACAACACTTTATACAGCTAGTGACTGGATCTCTCCCCTGCTCCCGATGGGCACGTGAATAAAGCCAATGGTCACATACCATGTTGTTTGCCCCTTGACCTACCCCTTCGACTTTAAAAGATATCCTAGTGCTCCCAACACTTGGAGCCCCAGCCCCGCGGATTCCGAGGAAGCAGAGGCGATCAAAGCGCCGGAGAAACCGGGCTGGGCACGCTTACTTCCGCCAGAGGGCGCTGTCGGCTCGCGGAGCCCGGCGCCGTAAACTCAGGCTCTGAGTTGCCACCGCGACCCGCCCAGCGTCCCAGGGACTTCATCACTACAGTCCCTGGTTGCCTTGGCGCAGAAAGACTCAATCATGCCCAAGGACCTTATCTGAGTAAGGAGGGGGTGAGGCTAACAAGATTTGTGACACTCTTCTTATTTCAAAAGGCCATCCTTGGGACAAATACTTGCAGAGTGCAAAGTTGTACTTACTATGTCCAAGATACTGGGGAGCAAGTATGGAAATGCTTGCTCCCCAAACTGCATCTCCAAACTTAAAGACTTTTTAGAGAAGGAACAGAGTTAAGACAGATACCAGACTGCAGTGCTGGCCTGGCAATGAGAAGTGAGGAGGAGGGGAGGCGCAGTTCAGGGAGGAGAATTCATAGCATCTGTTGGAGGAATAAGGTCTGAGTTCAGAGAGGGTTTGGGTATTGAAGGGGAGAAGGAATTGCCAATTATGCATTGCACATTGGTTGCAAAAGAACCTGTAAGCTTAACCAGCTCTCATTTTACATTTGTTATACCTATACATTTGTTATCCTTATTGGTGATGAGAGGCAATATTTCCTGCAATGGAGTCCCAAGCCCTTGATCCTGAAAAGTAAATTAGAAATTCAGTTCAATTCAGTTCGGCAGCACACCAGGCTTTCCTGCCCTTCACCAACTCCCAGAGCTTGCTCAAACTCATGTCCATCAAGTCGGTGATGCCATCCAACCATTTTATCCTCTGTCATCCCCTTCTCCTCCTGCCTTCAATCTTTCCCAGCATCAGGGTTTTTCCAATGAGTTGGTTCTTCACATCAGGTGGCCAGAGTACTGGAGCTTCAGCTTCAGCATCAGTCCTTCCAATGAATATTCAGGACTGATTTCCTTTAGGACTGACTGGTTTGATCTCCCTGCAGTCCAAGGGACTCTCAAGAGTCTTCCCCAATACCAGGTGGAAATGGCTTAACCAAATGTCCAGAACATGTTAGTGATCTATAATCTAATCTGAGCAGTCAGATCCATCATTCTACTAATTGATAAAATATCCACCGGGAGCCTCAGGAAACAGCTGTTACACTTGATGCAGGTATCATAAAATCATATGCTGAAAATAAATCTGACTGCTGTTACCAGAGAAGACATAAAAATAGAGAAGTTGAGGAATAATAGAGTCCTTTTGTTTTTAAGATGTGTCACCAAAACTACTTCAAGAAGAACTCTATCAATATTATAGTTCTCCGAGAATTATTGTTGTCTAAATGTTGTATTTCACCAAGGCCAGTTAAACTGCAAGTCAGTACGTTAAAACAAACTTGGACGTTAGGTTTATAGAAATTTTGTTTCCAAGGAATTAAAATGGGGTTGGGGTTATTATCATTACATGGCATTGCATTAGTTCCACTATGACAATGTAGAAGAGTGAACTTAAACTAGGAAGTTCAAGCATTTGTTTGGACCTCTAAGTAGTGTTTAGGTTATTACTATTATTTTTAACATTTTCTTGTGTGGCAAGGCAGTTAACCTCGCGAGGACTGAGTTTCCTCATTTAATAGAAGAATTTAGTAAGAATTTAGAATGTAGGCCAGGTGATCTCCCAAATCCTGCAGAGCAAAGCAAATGAGTCTTAGTTCTGTCGAGTCCAAATGCTTCCTTAGTGCTGACTCGGATCTGAAGTCACTTGAAGGACCTGCAGGTTCTGAGAAGTTAGAGGTATCAAGGGAAGAAGAACAGGAGCTTAGGTGGTTGCTAGTCTGGTAATTGGATTCTCCAGTTACTGGAAGATTCTGTATGCAGTGACCCAGGGCCATTGGGTTGCAAATAGTCTTACTCTGATTGTGATGCTCATGTGCCCTTAAATGATCACAGAACTTTCTGACTGTGCCATTTATCTGCCACTTACCATGTGCTACCTTGAATTATCTCTGTGTACCTGTTATTTGAAGACAGTGTCTAAGGCAGTCTTCAGTGCTATTTGTCGAATATTCCAGGCTCCTCACCCTTCAGGTGGGAGAACTTCTCAGCTCACTTGCCTATGAGGAAGAGAGGCCATGTGACTGGTTCTGGCCAACAACTAGTGAGCAGAAATAGAGGTCAGCACTTCGAGTGGGCTATCTAATTGCCTAACACCCTCTTGGGGTTCTTTTGCTCTCTGCCTGTGAGCAGTTAGGTTCCAATAAGTGACTTTTCTGTTGGTCTACATGCAGGAGTGGGAAAGATGCTGATGTGGACAACATCGCCTTGGACTTACAGCCATGTGAGACGAGATCTTTGTTACTTTTAGACTGGGATTTGGGGACTACTTATTACAGCAGCATGAACTGGCCCATCCCAACTAATAAAGTGTCATTATGTGCCATCATCTTTGTTTCTCCAGTGGTCTAAACGACATGGTATTCAATACCGAATAAATGAATGACTACCTGAATTGATCTTATCTCCCCAGTCAGAGCAGGAATCATCAAGGAGCGGGAGTATTTATTTGTCCTCCCTAGAGCAGTCATGGCATCTGGTCCCATCAGTTCATGGGAAATAGATGGGAAACAGTGGAAACAGTGTCAGACTATTTTTTTGGTCTCCAAAATCACTGCAGACAGTGATTGCAGCCATGAAATTAAAAGACACGTACTCCTTGGAAGGAAAGTTATGACCAACCTACACAGTATATTCAAAAGCAGAGACATTACTTTGCCAACAAACGTCCGTCTAGTCAAGGCTCTGGTTTTTCCAGTGGTCATGTGTGGATGTGAGTTGGACTGTGAAGAAAGCTGAGCACCAAAGAATTGATGCTTTTGAAGTGTGGTGTTGGAGAAGACTCTTGAGAGTCCCTTGGACTGAAAGGAGATCCAACCAGTCCATTCTAAAGGAGATCAGCCCTGGGTGTTCTTTGGAGGGACTGATGTTAAAGCTGAAACTCCGGTACTTTGGCCACCTCATGCAAAGAGTTGACTCACTGGAAAAGACTCTGATGCTCGGAGGGATAGGGGGCAGGAGGAGAAGGGGACGACAGAGAATGAGATGGCGGNGTGACACTCTTCTTATTTCAAAAGGCCATCCTTGGGACAAATACTTGCAGAGTGCAAAGTTGTACTTACTATGTCCAAGATACTGGGGAGCAAGTATGGAAATGCTTGCTCCCCAAACTGCATCTCCAAACTTAAAGACTTTTTAGAGAAGGAACAGAGTTAAGACAGATACCAGACTGCAGTGCTGGCCTGGCAATGAGAAGTGAGGAGGAGGGGAGGCGCAGTTCAGGGAGGAGAATTCATAGCATCTGTTGGAGGAATAAGGTCTGAGTTCAGAGAGGGTTTGGGTATTGAAGGGGAGAAGGAATTGCCAATTATGCATTGCACATTGGTTGCAAAAGAACCTGTAAGCTTAACCAGCTCTCATTTTACATTTGTTATACCTATACATTTGTTATCCTTATTGGTGATGAGAGGCAATATTTCCTGCAATGGAGTCCCAAGCCCTTGATCCTGAAAAGTAAATTAGAAATTCAGTTCAATTCAGTTCGGCAGCACACCAGGCTTTCCTGCCCTTCACCAACTCCCAGAGCTTGCTCAAACTCATGTCCATCAAGTCGGTGATGCCATCCAACCATTTTATCCTCTGTCATCCCCTTCTCCTCCTGCCTTCAATCTTTCCCAGCATCAGGGTTTTTCCAATGAGTTGGTTCTTCACATCAGGTGGCCAGAGTACTGGAGCTTCAGCTTCAGCATCAGTCCTTCCAATGAATATTCAGGACTGATTTCCTTTAGGACTGACTGGTTTGATCTCCCTGCAGTCCAAGGGACTCTCAAGAGTCTTCCCCAATACCAGGTGGAAATGGCTTAACCAAATGTCCAGAACATGTTAGTGATCTATAATCTAATCTGAGCAGTCAGATCCATCATTCTACTAATTGATAAAATATCCACCGGGAGCCTCAGGAAACAGCTGTTACACTTGATGCAGGTATCATAAAATCATATGCTGAAAATAAATCTGACTGCTGTTACCAGAGAAGACATAAAAATAGAGAAGTTGAGGAATAATAGAGTCCTTTTGTTTTTAAGATGTGTCACCAAAACTACTTCAAGAAGAACTCTATCAATATTATAGTTCTCCGAGAATTATTGTTGTCTAAATGTTGTATTTCACCAAGGCCAGTTAAACTGCAAGTCAGTACGTTAAAACAAACTTGGACGTTAGGTTTATAGAAATTTTGTTTCCAAGGAATTAAAATGGGGTTGGGGTTATTATCATTACATGGCATTGCATTAGTTCCACTATGACAATGTAGAAGAGTGAACTTAAACTAGGAAGTTCAAGCATTTGTTTGGACCTCTAAGTAGTGTTTAGGTTATTACTATTATTTTTAACATTTTCTTGTGTGGCAAGGCAGTTAACCTCGCGAGGACTGAGTTTCCTCATTTAATAGAAGAATTTAGTAAGAATTTAGAATGTAGGCCAGGTGATCTCCCAAATCCTGCAGAGCAAAGCAAATGAGTCTTAGTTCTGTCGAGTCCAAATGCTTCCTTAGTGCTGACTCGGATCTGAAGTCACTTGAAGGACCTGCAGGTTCTGAGAAGTTAGAGGTATCAAGGGAAGAAGAACAGGAGCTTAGGTGGTTGCTAGTCTGGTAATTGGATTCTCCAGTTACTGGAAGATTCTGTATGCAGTGACCCAGGGCCATTGGGTTGCAAATAGTCTTACTCTGATTGTGATGCTCATGTGCCCTTAAATGATCACAGAACTTTCTGACTGTGCCATTTATCTGCCACTTACCATGTGCTACCTTGAATTATCTCTGTGTACCTGTTATTTGAAGACAGTGTCTAAGGCAGTCTTCAGTGCTATTTGTCGAATATTCCAGGCTCCTCACCCTTCAGGTGGGAGAACTTCTCAGCTCACTTGCCTATGAGGAAGAGAGGCCATGTGACTGGTTCTGGCCAACAACTAGTGAGCAGAAATAGAGGTCAGCACTTCGAGTGGGCTATCTAATTGCCTAACACCCTCTTGGGGTTCTTTTGCTCTCTGCCTGTGAGCAGTTAGGTTCCAATAAGTGACTTTTCTGTTGGTCTACATGCAGGAGTGGGAAAGATGCTGATGTGGACAACATCGCCTTGGACTTACAGCCATGTGAGACGAGATCTTTGTTACTTTTAGACTGGGATTTGGGGACTACTTATTACAGCAGCATGAACTGGCCCATCCCAACTAATAAAGTGTCATTATGTGCCATCATCTTTGTTTCTCCAGTGGTCTAAACGACATGGTATTCAATACCGAATAAATGAATGACTACCTGAATTGATCTTATCTCCCCAGTCAGAGCAGGAATCATCAAGGAGCGGGAGTATTTATTTGTCCTCCCTAGAGCAGTCATGGCATCTGGTCCCATCAGTTCATGGGAAATAGATGGGAAACAGTGGAAACAGTGTCAGACTATTTTTTTGGTCTCCAAAATCACTGCAGACAGTGATTGCAGCCATGAAATTAAAAGACACGTACTCCTTGGAAGGAAAGTTATGACCAACCTACACAGTATATTCAAAAGCAGAGACATTACTTTGCCAACAAACGTCCGTCTAGTCAAGGCTCTGGTTTTTCCAGTGGTCATGTGTGGATGTGAGTTGGACTGTGAAGAAAGCTGAGCACCAAAGAATTGATGCTTTTGAAGTGTGGTGTTGGAGAAGACTCTTGAGAGTCCCTTGGNTCATACATATTGAGAAAAAAAACATATCCAGGCCCTAATAAATAAAATATGAAGAGAGAACTCACCAGAGAGGAAATATAGCTGGTAAACACACATGGCAAAAGATTCCAGTTTGCTAGTTATCAAATAAATACCACTTCTTAAAATTGAGATGTCATTTTCACCTATTAAATTAGCCAAAATGCTTAAGTGATAGTAACTAATGCTGACAAGACTACATAAATGTGCTGGTCTCAAAACATTACTGATGGCAGAGTAAATCAGCACAGGCATTTTGAAAGGCAATTTGGCAAAATGCGGTACTTTCCATAAGTATTTTTCTTCCCTTGGACTCTCAGACATGGAATCACGGTCGGCCATGAGGAAAGACTATTAAGAGAAGGCTGCTCCCATGAAGATGTTCTTCAGAGAATCATCTGTGATGTAGAAAAATCATAAACAGCCTAAATATCTAGAAATAGGGTAAAAGTCAGCTTCTGTTCTTCCCTACAGTTCAGTTCAGTTCAGTTCAGTCGCTCAATCGTGTCCGACTCTTTGCGACCCCATGAACTGCAGCATGCCAGNGGATGGCATCACTGACTCGATGGACGTGAATGTGAGTGAGTGAACTCTGGGAGTTGGTGATGGACAGGGAGGCCTGGCTTGTTGCAACTCATGGTGTCGCAGAGTCAGACACAACTGAGCGACTGAACTGAGAGCAGTCAATCCTAAAGGAAATCAGTCCTGAATATTCATTGGAAGGACTGGTGCTGAAGCTGAAGCTCTAATACTCTGGACACCTGATGTGAAGAACTGACACATTGGAAAAGACCCTCATGCTGGGAAAGATTAAAGGCAGGAGGAGAACGGGATGACAGAGGATAAAATGGTTGGATGGCATCACTGACTCAATGGACATAAGTTTGAGTAAGCTCTGGGACTTGGTGATGGACAGGGAAGCCTGGCTACATTCTGTAGTGTCTCAAAGAGTCAGACAAGACTGAGCGACTGAACTGAACTGAACTGAGAGCACCTGCCCCAGTATTCTGAACATAGCAGTTCTCAGTAAAGATGGAGGGATGAATTTACAGATTTCAGAGTCCCAAGATGCAGCCCAACATCAGAGCCAAAGACAATGTGGCATGTGATATTATTTTCCATATGGCACCTGAGAGAGTAGGGCTCAGGGTCAAGGGAGCTGAGGAGGGAGGGATAGCAGCTCATTTCCCACCCATTATGCACTTTTAAGTTCTATAGAGTTCCCTCTGATCCTTCCATCTCTTTGTAGAGTATGAGTGAAGCTTGTCTCTGGGTCACTGCAACAGAGTTCAGAGCAGAGACAGGGCCAACAAAAACAGACGGCAGGCCAGACATGGGCCAGCAACAAGAGGGTGGGCCTAGGGTGGGATTAGAAGCTGGGCTGGAACTCAGGTGGGAGTCAGGCCAGGGCAGGGCCGACCAAATTCTACATGGTTTTTGTTTTGTTGTGCTACTGCATATTCCCATCACAGGGCTCAGATGGTTAAATCTGCTCCACAGAACACATGTGGAATCTATGAGAGACCCTAACCAGGCAGACCTTTGCAGAAGCCATTAACATCCCGCAAACGGCAACGACCAGCAGACCAACAAGGCTGTGAATCTGAATGTGCTAGTCTAAGGTTCGGACACCTCTCCGATTCCTTCTACTCAGCTCAACAATATCCATAGACTGTTTCTTTTTTGATCAGATGGAGGGTAAAGTGTCCTTAGACTTGGATCTTCCGTCTCCCTGACATCCTGTGTTTGGGGTGAGACTTCTGGAGGAAAATTACAGAAGTACCCATCCCTGAAAAATTGCTTTTTAAAAAGTATTAACTCCAATTATGCTGCTTCTCCACCTTAGAAGGATCAGTGTCTCTCTAGGAGGACCAACTTCCTTTATAGGGTCTATAAGGCCTCAGTTATCCAGTCCAACCTTAGCTTACCTCCTCTTACCTAAAGGCCAGGTATACCTGGTTCCTTACTCATCCCAAACAGCCATGCTCTTACCTACCTGAGCTCTCTACACTCTGTTCCTGTTGCCTCAATGCCCTTTTCTCTCCTCTTTGCTTTTGAAGAAACTCCTGTTGAAAAGCCTAGGCTTGGTGGGTGATGCCTTCCCAGGCAACCTCAGGTGAAGCGTTGATTCTTTCATGCACTCCCAAAGACTGGTACAGCCCTCTATTTGCAACTTATCATATTGCCCCAGGGACTCTTGCGCCACCAGTCTTTTTTCATGAGCCTTAATTTATCAGTTTATTTAAAAAATTTTACTTTATATTTTTGGCTGTGCCGGGTCTTTGTTGCTGTGTGCAGGCTTTCTCTAGATGCAATGGGTGGGGGTTACTCTTCATTGCAGTGTGCAGGCTTCTCATTATGGTGGCTTCTCTTGTTGCAGAGCACAGACACTACGTGCCCAGCTTCAGTATTTGTGGCAAGCAGGCTCAGTAGTTGTGGTGCATGGGCTTAGTTGCTCTGAGGCATGTGAGATCTTCTCGGACCAGGGACTAAACCCATGTTCCCTGCAGTGGCAAGTGGATTCTTAACCATTGCACCACCAGGAAAGTCCCTAAGATCCTTAATTTTAGAACGAGTCATCGTCCTTGTCAAACTCTTCTATCATTTTTCTTCTCTTCCTCTTCCCTCTCCCACAGATTACAAAACAACCAGACCATAGTTGGATTCTAAAGGGTGTTTTGTAGTAGGCTGTGTTGCTAAGTCGTATCCGACTCTTGGCAACCCCATGGACTGTAGCCTGTGAAGGATGTTTTTTACTTATGGCTATACCCAGGGCCATCCTGTCTTTCAGGACTATACAGGGGCCAAGAGAAAGATGAAGTAGGCAGTAATTATTGATTGGAATGTTACATTCTAAAACCTCTGCCCTGCAAGGGCTTGTTTTTCTTTTCATATGAAATCTGGAGCAGTGGGTTATTTTAGATCCAACCGCCCACCCGCAGGTAAATTTAAAGGTTTTCCCCTAAACAGACTCACATCTGGCATCTCCATGGTGCCCCTAGAGGATATATATATTTTCATTTAGCCAAGTTTGAGAGGAGAATGGTGAGAGATTGATTTAGAAATAAGCATGTAATAATTGTCAGGAAATCAGCAATGGTTTTATATAGACAACCAATATTCTCCCTTTTTATTTAACTATTCTTCCAACAGAAAACAGAAAGTTTGTTTGGCCAAGTCTGTGAGTTACCCCACCTTACTCCACCCCCAGGCAGAAAGACTTGTAATTGCAAGGAAAGATCGCCCTGGGATTGGTCACACCTGAGGATTGCAGTACGATTTATTCACATGGTGCTACAAGCAGTCTGTCAAGAGGCAGATGCAGCCTTTCTGATTCCCTACCCCGGTCCAGGGAAATGGTATTAGAAATTTGTAGGTTATTGGTTTTAAGAATGCCTAGTCCCTGAGACAGCAACAGGCCTATTTAATAACACTGGGGTTCTTGCCTGGGGAGGAACATAAGAAGATGCCAAAAGTTCAAGTTTAGTGTGTCTTTAATTCTAAATATATTTCCTGTTACAAACATAGAAGAGGAGGGATTTTGACCGTCTTCAATCCTTGTACTTGTCTGTTTGCTGGTAAGATAGGACTCAATCAGAAAAGAGCAGAGAAAAGGTATGAAACACTCAAGAATTCCTCCTTCATGAATTCTATGCTGTTCTCCAGTTCCTCACAAAGCTGGGGCTAGGGCAAGGCAAAGGAAGCCCTCTTCTCAGGCACAAAATTTCAGGGATGCTCAGAAACTCAGCAATACAAATACTATTTTAATGTAATATCGAAAACTATTTTAAAATGTGGATATTGTGTTCATCCTGGAACTCTACATTTTTATTTTTTCAAAATATCGTATTAAAATATTATTTATCTTGATGGCCAGTTTGTTGGTAGCCCTTCAATTTTGCCTTTTTAACAGGCATCTTATGAATCTCTCTCTAGCTCTTGCTCGGCTTCCAAACGCATTTGCAGAAGACCAAGCCCATTACATGCCCCTTGAAGGGGGAAACATGCTTAATAAGAATAGAATGGTGGTAGTAAGAAGCAAGGAGGAAAAAGTTCTGAAGATCAAAGAAACAAAGTTAACAGCGATGAGATATCCCACCTGTGCTTTGTCAAACTGACAAATTTTAAAATATGCCTCCAGCTGGTGGGAGTGGCCCTGGAAGGCAAAATTTTTACATCCTGACTTTTTCCATGGGAACGGGACTCTTCTGTCTCTGACTTTATGCTAGCTCTCTCGACCCTGCTGCTCCATCTAACTTGGAGGGCTGCGAGAAATTACTGGTAAGCTCGAGAGAGCGGGAGTAGCTGTAGGCCTTCGGAGAGGATCTGCCTGGGACTTTTCTGATCATTTTTGCAACCTGTTTGCGGCACTTGGTACCCTGTAATTCCAGGGGTCTGCCTCCTTCTGCGCCTTTAAGCCTTTTTAAGCCTCTAAGCCACAGACAATGATAACTTTCCTTTTTTTTTTTTTTTTTCCACTGAGAAAAAGTGATCGAGAGTGGGTTTTAAGCTTGGGCTAACCAGAGTCGAAAGATAAACACAGCTTACCACGATTCCTACAAACTCCCTGACTTGACTTGGCACGCGGGCGAGCGCCGAGGTTTTCTTTTTCCGTTTGCACAACACCCCATCCCCCGCCCCCCGGCTCGCAGGTTGCGGAGACGACCTCTTCCCAGGGCTGTCCTCCTGCAGTTCCAGGCAGGGCCGCGCCCCGGACCTCCGCGCTCTCCGCCCCGCCCTCCCAGGTTCGCGTCCCCAGGCGCCAGGCCGTCCCTCGCCCGGCCGCCTTCCCCGTCCCCGGCTCCCCGCGGAGGAAATTCTTCCCCAGCAGCCCAGGGCCCGCCTCACGTGATCAGCTGCCGCCGCGGCTTCCAGCAAGAGTTTAAAGGTTACGGAGGAAATTAACACGGACGCAGCCCACAACCCCCAGTCC
The DNA here is from genome assembly GCA_006410875.1 of Neotragus pygmaeus. Lineage (NCBI taxonomy): Eukaryota > Metazoa > Chordata > Mammalia > Artiodactyla > Bovidae > Neotragus > Neotragus pygmaeus. Next base: position 2,824,737 of record SJYV01002182.1, read on the forward strand.
CCGCCGGAGGACTCGCGCCGTTTTCGGGCAGCTGGGACGGCCGCTGTCAGCGCGCTGATCAGAACACTGTCCCTCGCAAAGGGCACAGGCAAGGTCTAGAGTAAATATGAAGTCACTTTGTAAAATATAAACAAACACGCGAACCGAGCCGGGGTGTTACTAAGCTTTCGCTTGCCAAGAAGTTCTCGCAGCCCGCGAAGTTTGGGACAGACCCCCCCAAAGGGAGAGTGCCCCCAAAGAAAGAGAAGAAAGAATAAGTGTTTTAAAACTCACACAGAGCCTTGCACGCCCCTCCCTTCCCCCCTTCCCCCACCACCGCGGAGCAGAGCGTCTTCAGACAGAATGACAGACAGACCAACCAATACTCCGCAGGCTGCCCTGGCCAGCCACGGTCAGAGTGGGGGTGGGGCGGAGAGGGGGTCTCGAGTCCTCTGGAGCAGCGCGACCTCTGCCACCTCTCCACTCCCGGCTGTAAAAGATAGTGCTGGCCGCAGAGCCGGGAAAGATGCGTGGCCCTCTAGTCTCCTGTGGGAGACCACAGACCAGGTATCCACAGCCAGCGGGCTCGTATCCCCCAAGGCCGCCACTCCCCCGGGTCCCACGCCGGGTCCCAGTCCCGCTCCCCCGCCGGCCGCCGCAACCCCGAAAGCCTCTTCAGCTCTCGACAGTCCTCTGCTGGGCTCACTTTTCCCGTATTGCTCCCCCAACCGGCAAAACTTTCTATTTCCCCAAACACCAGGGCGCGCGCGCGCGCGCGCGTGCACACACACACACACACACACATACACACTGACGTCTTTTGCGCATTTCCTGCATTAGAGGGAGGGAGACTCGGTCGCACACCGACGGAGGGAGAAAAGACCGCGGGGGAGAGCGGGCGGGCAGCGAGCGAGCGGCAGCTGAAAGCCGGGACGCGGGGAGCGCGGCGGGCGGGCGCCGGCGCCCGGGAGGTGGGGCCGCGCCGAGTCGCAGTCCCGGCCCCGCCGCGCTGCGCACCGCCCGGTGCCGGCCTGCGCCCCAGCCGGAGCCGCGGCCACCCCGACTCTCGAGCCCGCGCGGATGTGAGATTCCCGACTCCTGGCGCCTCCCGATCGCCGACTGCGGCGCGGCGCGGCTTCGCCCAGGAGGAGGCGGCCGGGCTGGTCGTGTGGCTTGTGGATTTTTTTTTTTTTTTTAAATTTGGCTCCGAGGAGGACCATTTCCTCTGGACATGCATCCCTCCGGGTAGACTGCACATCCCTGGGTCCATCCCCCGCCCCGCGCGGTCAGAGGCAGGCGCTGGGTGTGCGAAGAGGATCCGGGTGGAAATCTGCGCCCTCGTTCTGGTCCCCGCCCCGTCTCACCGCCCCCTCCCCTTCCTGGAGTCGAAATTTCCCGGGGATTATGTTTCGGAAAGGTAGGTAAGCGCCCGGCGCGGCGCCCACTTCCCCGCAGCCCAGACCCAGAGAGCCAGCGAGGCGACGAGACAGCCCCCGCGGCTTTTGCAGCGGAGCCGACAGCTCGTCTCCTCTTCTGGAGGTGCTGCTGGTGGTGGTTGGGGGGAGAGACTTCTCCAAACACGGACGTCCCCCAGCTCTCCCCCCTCCCTGTTTTCCGTTAGGAACCCGGCGAGGAAATACATGCACTGGCTGAGAATCGCCCGCGCCAGGGCGCAACGCTACAAGGTGTAGGGAGAGTGTGGGGTGGGGCGAGAGGGGACCCAAGAGTCCCGTGCTCGGAGCGCCGCGGCGTCGGTTCTTCGTTCCTGCCCTCTGGGCGGACGGAGTGACCCCGGCCCCCACTCCTCGCCCCGACCATGGTAGTGTTCAATGGCCTTCTTAAGATCAAAATCTGCGAGGCCGTGAGCTTGAAGCCCACAGCCTGGTCGCTGCGCCATGCGGTGGGACCCCGGCCGCAGACTTTCCTTCTCGACCCCTACATCGCCCTCAACGTGGACGACTCGCGCATCGGCCAAACGGCCACCAAGCAGAAGACCAACAGCCCGGCCTGGCACGACGAGTTCGTCACTGATGTGTGCAACGGGCGCAAGATCGAGTTGGCTGTCTTCCACGATGCCCCCATCGGCTACGATGACTTCGTGGCCAACTGCACCATCCAGTTTGAGGAGCTGCTGCAGAACGGGAGCCGTCACTTCGAGGACTGGGTGAGTTGGGCGCCTCCTGGTCCAGGAACTAGGCTTTCGGGTTCCAGGGGCAGAACTCACGACCTTGGCTTTGGTCGTGGGGCTCAGGGATTTAGTGCCATTTGGGGTGTGTGTGTGTGTGTGTGTCAATTACCTTGGGGAAACACATTCCACTTAGTAGTTGGGGAGAAGTAGCCACTCGGCATGGAAGATGAGTCTTGGAAAGAGGGTAAGGTCCTCTGCCCTGTCCAGACAGCGGGCGCTACAGGGACCTCGAAAGCGGGGAACCCCAAACTGCCGGTGCTGAAGGTTGGCGGAGAAGCCGGCTCCTTCCGCCAGGCGTGTGGTGGGCTGGTTATGTGTGGGTGGGTTCCTTGGTCCTTGGAGAGGCACGTGGAGCCCTACACTGAAGGCTTCTTGCACGTCCTGGCTTTGTCCTGAGTAGCCGAGTGAGGAGCTGTTTTATTTTTCCCTCCGGGATGAAGCTGGCTCATTTCTATTCTGTTGTCTGGCAGTTCGCTCATCTTCTGACATGCGGGGAGAAAAATTTCTTCTCCTTTAGTCCCCTCCAGGGTCCCAGAAACATGGGCCGAGCTTATTTTGCCCAATGCATTGTCCATCCATGCGGAACTAGCGCTGTATTCTACAAACGGTTCTGCTTGTGATTAATTGGCAGTCAGTGCTTTGAATCCGACTTAAAGTTACATGTTTCCCTGTTTTGATTTTCAAGACACTGTGCAATGAGATACTATTTTTGAGACCAACTTAATTGATTACACTGTCAAAATATTAAGGACTTGGTAATAGGCCTTCTGCACACACTCTAAACCAAATGCATTCAACCTTGGCACTCAGAGAAGCAGGGAGAAGCAACCTTGTTTTAGCTCTGTTTCAGAGGGAAGGTGTTAAATTAGGAAATGATCTTCTTTATATTTGTTACATGTTTCCAGGGAGAGCAGATGTGACTCTGGGTGTATATGGTTTTAGGGTTCTTTGGTCTACACAGAGAATACCTGATCCTCATGGAGAGATGTTTAATTATTGAAAACAGATAACTTCATGATGTCCTATGGTCAAAGGTTGCACATGAATTACCTTGGCATATCACCTTACATATAAATGCGTACATATGTACATATACATATACCTACCCACACATATGTATATATACACACACTTTTTTTAAGGAGATGGAATTTTAGGGGAAAATAGGAAAAAGCTTTTCGTCTTCCCTTGATGCTCCTGGCTGTGATGTAGTCTGCCCGAAACCATGGTTACGGGGCTTACAAGGAAGCTCCAACAAACCACACCAAGTACAACCGTGGGAGATTTGTGGCTTACACTTTGGGAAGCAGGCAAACCTTTATGGAATCCCAAAGAACACAGTGTCATTCCTTTCCATTCCAGTTTACCAATGGCCCTGGCCTCTGCTCCCCTCCCACCACCGGAGTTCCCACTTATTTCCCATTTCCTATCCACTGGCCTTCAGTCCTTTCACTCATGAAAGTGGTGCATCTCTGAGGGGGAGCTGAAGGGATAACTAATTTCAAAGCCAGATCTTAACAGCAAAACCTGTGGTTTTCAAGTTGTTTTAGGAAAGGAAGGGGAAGAAAAAAAATATGACTATGGTAGTGAGGAAATGAGGCTTTTTGCTGTGTTTTCAGATGGAGTTGGACAGTAAGGCTGAGAGCAGGTAGGGTGAACAGCTATCTGCTTTTCTCCACAAAACAGATACTAGTTGGAGGGAAAGGTGTCTGAGTGTCTCTGATGATGCTTTGCCGGGGCCCACCCAAATCCTGGGTACATTGGCACATGATCCTCACTTTGGAGCATGTCCAGTGAGGTGTGAACTGGACACTAGTCTTGTTTGTCTGTCACTCTCTAAGATACTCAGGTTCACATTGGACTTGGCCCTAGACCAGATCATCCAGTGATAGGCAGTTTTCACAGACAAGGATGCTGAGTCCCAGAGCAGCTAAGTGGGTTCCTGAGGTCACAGGACAAGCAGAAGGGGCAGGGTTGGAAGGAGGGACCACAGCTCCTATTGCTTGCTCAGTGGAGAACTAGGTCCTCTGGTCTAAGTCTTCCTGAAGATTCATGTGCTGTGTCCCCGATGTTTTTATCGTACATGATAATTTAAAGTGCTTTCAGAATCAGCGTCTCTTTTGCCTATATTATAGCAAGTGTTAATTAGGTGTTGGTAGATTAAAAAACTTGAGATACAGAAAGGCCAGAGTCATAGGATGGATGAATCAAGTAGTGGAGCTGGTTCTGTTGTCTGGGGTTGTTTTCACGAGGATGGTCTGGCCACACTGGTTTTTCCAACTGAGGGTGAGGATGCAGCAGCAGACGTGACCGGACCATGGAAGCAGACAGGTTGCACCTGGGATGGCTAAGGTCAGCCAGGGGACACCCACAGAATCACACCTTTGGGTAGAATTTCCTGGGCTCCAGCCTCTGCGCTCTTCACCTGGCAGTAATGAAGAGGTGTGGCTGAGAAATCTGGCCTGGAGTAAGGAGATCCAGAGGGCATACAACAGCCACCTTTCTCATCGCTGTGGAACATTTCATTCAGCTGCATGATTAATTCCCAGGTATCCACTGAGTTCCCATTTTGCACTCAGATCCAACCAGGAACATTTAGCTCTTTGGGTAATCCAGGAGTTAAAGAGACCATGGGTTACTCTCAGGAGGCTTCATTTCACTAGGGAAATAACACTGAATAGATCACTCATAGACACTTAAGTAGCAATTAGGCTCTAAATGAGTGGTACCTTAAGTATGTTACAGGAGTTCAAGAAGGGAGTATGATGGGATGGCTGGAAGAATCTAGAGGTTCCTGGAAGGAGGCTTGAATTGGGCGTGAAACGATGGGTAACATTTAAAGAGGTATTTATGGGAGAAGACAGTGTTCTGTGGGCGCAGACATGCTGGAGTAAAGGCGGAGCGTGCCTGGGTCAGAAACGTGTGGCTGAAACTGAGGGCGCCTGTCAGGAAAGGACCAGACAAGGTGAGGCTCCCCAAATTTAAGACTTTTATCTGAGTGCGGCCAGTGCTATGATGGATTTACTTAATATTTTAAAACAGTAACTCTTTGAATTCCCACTTAAGCCCCAGTATTTGTGAAATCACAGGTTTGGATATGGTAGTTACAGTTTTTCTTTATTGACATTAAACTAAACGTTTGTCTCTAAAATGAAAATGAAAAGCTTACCTCAGGTGCCTCTTAAAATCATTAGTGCTATGGGGGCTAATGATTCTATCCTTTGGAAACTGTGGGCTAAAGTTTAGAAAATTGAGGTGGATTCTAGAATGTTTAAAACCAGACTGAGATTGTTATTCTCCAGACAATGAGAGACATACCTGTTATGGTGAGAAAAGGGGTTGCTTTAGAGAAAGCTCATTACATAGAGATGGGAAGATTTCACCTATACTTGAAGCAGAATCCCATGAAACACAATTGCTATAGCTCATTTCCCCAAAACTGTTAGAGGTGATAACTCTCCTCAGACTTTAGTGTGCAAAAGAGTCACTGGGTGGGGTCATTAAAAATACAGGTCCTCCTGCCCCACTTACAGAGCTTTTCATTCTGTTGTTTAGGACAGAATACTCATTTATAACAAGCTATTCTGGAGATTCTGACCAGCCCATACCTTGAGAAACACTGAACTAGAATAGAAATTGCAGGCAGGGAAGGCTTCAGATAAGGAATATAACAAGATTTTGTGCATAGACATGTCCTGAGATTTTTGAATAGATTTGTTTTTTACATTCATCTAATTTTTTAAAATTTATTTTTAATCGGAGGACAATTGTTTTGCGATATTGTATTGACTTCTGCCATACACCCACGTGAATCAGCCACAAGTACACATATGTCCCCTCCCCCCTGAACATCCTCTCCACTCCTCTAAGCTGTTACAGCGCCGGCTTGAGATCCCTGTGCCCATACAGCAGTTATCTCTTTTACGTATGGACGCGTATACATGTCGGTGCTACTCTCTCAATTTGTACCCCGCTCTTCTTCCCCTGTGAATAGACTTTTATAATTCCTGGTAACTCAGTTGGTGAAGAACCTGCCTGCAATGAAGGAGACCCAGTTTTGACTCCTGCATTGGGGAGATCCCGTGGAGAGGGAAACAGCAACCCACTCCAGTATTCTTGCCTGGCCCACTTGGATAAAGCAAGATTTGTAAGCAGGACTGGGTAAACTAGAAGCCTTGGGGTTCCTGAATGGATGCTGGTTGGAGCAGCACTCGCATTTAGAACAGATGGTGGGGTGCTCGGGGAGCAGGAGGATGGCAGAGAGGGTGGGTAGAACGTGTGGGTTACAACTGGTCCTGTCACACTCTGGAGACTGCTCGCTGTATCCTTTGCTCAGTTCTCTCCTCCCTGTCCCCAGGCTCTGAAGTTATCTTTGGTTGGTGTCGCTCCCATGCTTCATGCTACGGAAGAGGCCCTTATCACAGTGGCAATGACAGAAAGTCATTTTCTGACAGGTGGTTTGGTGGAGCACCTGAGGGCAGATCTCTGGAGCCCGGCTGCTTAGGCTTGAACCTCTATCACCAACCACTTGCGAGACCTTTAGGGAGCCATGTAACCTGTGTTTCTGTTTCTGCCTCTGTAAGAAGTGGGCAGTGGTACAGTTCCCCACCTATAATGTAATGGGCTTGTCCTGAGGATGGAAGGAACAGGTAAAGCACATCAGCCAAGGGCTCTGTGAATGTTTAACAACTGTAGCTGTTGTTGTTATGTCCCCCTAAACCTACCATGGGTAGGCCCTAGAGAGGGGTCTTTATTGAGCTGAATATTATACAGGATCTAAGGAAGCCAGTTTTTCATAGCCTCCAAAATGTTTTTCATTCGGGGAGTCTCATTTGGCAAGGAATGGGGCACTGGTGTTTCTGTTTCATTTTTCCAAAGTAGCCCATTGACAGGGTCTCTCAAAACTATCCCACCCATGGAACTTCCATGGTGGTCCAGTGTTTAAGACTTCTGCTTCCAATGCAGGGGATGTGGGTTCGATCCCTGATTGGGGAGCTAAGATCTTACATGCTGCACAGCCAGAATACCAGAACGTAAACAACAGAAGTGATATTGTAGCAAATTCTGTAAAGGCCATTGAAAATGGTTCACATGAAAAAAGAATCTTAAAAAATTGAGGGGAGTAGAGAGAAGGTGAGATGTATAGAGAGAATAGCATGGAAATTTGCCATATGTAAAATAGATAGCCAATGGGAATTTGCTGTATGACTCAGGAAACTCAAACAGGGACTCTGTGACAATCTAGAAGGGTGAGATGGGGAGAGAGCTGGGTGGGAGGGGACATGGGTATACCTATGGCTGATTCTTGTTGATGTTTGACAGAAAACCACAAAATTCTGTAAAGCAATTATCCTTCAATTAAAAAAATAAAGTGGCAAAAAAAAAAAAAAATCCCACCCTGCTGACCCTGGGAGATAGGCTGATACCCTTTTTGGAGAGGTTGGATTCAGGGGGATGGGGTACCCCCTGGACCCCAAAGACCTTGGGGAGAGTCTTCCAATGTAGAAGCCAAGGAGAGGGGCCTAGTGGCCCAGATGCTGTACCCTGGACAGAGCCTGAGGACATACACGTGTTCAGCTGAAATTACCCTAGCAAATTACTCAGGTCTGTTCTGGTGGTGGCCTGAGCACATATGGATATAAACAGCTTAAAGGCCCGTCTCTATCTTTTCAGGGATTTTGTAAGGCAGTCTTTCAGAGGACGTCTGAGACCTCTCTTTTCATTTAGACAGAGTGAGGTGGGATTGTTGGGAGAGCAGTGTGGAAGGACTGGGAAGAGTCCACAGCCACTTTGTGGACACCTCTGCCTTGAACTCTCCCAGCACCTGGGGCTCCAGGTATCTCCCTGCTGATTCCCTACTGACCCCTATATTGTTGTTGTTGTTGTTTAGTCACTGATCTTGTCTGACTCTTTGTGACCCCATGGACTGCAGCCCGCCAGGCTTCTCTGTCCATGGGATTTCCCAGGCAGGAAGACTGGAGTGGGTTGCTATGCCCTCCTCCAGGGAATCTTCCCCACCCAGGGATCGAACCCACTTCCTGCGTTGGCAGGTGGAGTCTTTACCACGGAGTCACCGGAAAAGCCTATAATACTTAATATCTAAGGAAACGTTGCTTCCCATGGTACCTAATTGGTTATTTAACAATGCAATTCTTGCCCCAGAGCTCCCACAGAACACTGGCAGGGGGTCCCTGAAGTTAAAGGGCCGCAGGCCTCATGTGCTGTTGGGCCTTGGCTGCCTGTCTTGTTCCTCTTTCTCTGTGTCTGACCAGCAGCAGATTTAGTGAATATTTGAGACCCTTAGCTCCCTAGCTCCTCAGTAGGCCTCTTGCCCTCAATCCATGAGCTCTAATTGCAGGATGCCTGGATCATTCACTAGCTGTATGTCTTTGGGCACGTGACTTACACTCTTGAAATCTGTTTCTTCCTTTGTACAATGGTAATATAATAGTTCTTACCTCTTAGGGTTGTTGTGAGATATAAGGGAATCTGTGTAAAGTTCTTAGCAAGGGGTCAGGCTACTGTATATTCTAACAGTTTTATTAATATTTAAAGGGCTGTGTGTATGTGTTCATAGTTTTAGAATCTTAAATCAGAACATATGGTCCAGTGAAAGATATTTTTCCCTTTGTATTTATATGAGAAGTCTCACATGGTCTAAAAATATACATATAAAATGTATTTATATGAGAAGTTTCACATTGTCTAAAAATGTTAACTTAGTTGTACTTAACAATTGGATTTTTGGAAATTTAATAATAGAATTACTTGAAATTGTTTTGGAAAGTCTAGAACTGTGGCCGCTGGAGTCAAAGGTTAAGTATTTATTGAAGCATATGATTAATTGGAAATAGGGATATTTGGGAGCTGCTGTTTTGGTTTCGCTGTACTGAATAATCTAGTTTCATGAATTTAAATACATTCCCAATGCTGTTGACTCTTAAGTTCCTAATTCCATCCCATATCTGCCCTTGAGATTCAGAACTCATATAGGTGACTGCCTTCTTGTCATAGCCATTTGATTGTGTAAAGGGCATCTCAGACTGTACATTATGCCCCAAATTGTATATGTGATGTCTCCTCTCCCCATTTTAAGCCTTTCATAATTTTCCTCATCTCAAGAAATAGCAGTTCCACCCTTCCAGTTGCCCAGGCCATTCCCAACACCTCGCATTCTCATCCACGCCATGTGCAATCCCTCAGCAGCGTCTGTTTCCTCTGCCTTCAAAATAAGTCTCAAGTCTGATCGTCTTTCCATACCTCTGCTGATGCTGCTCTGGCCTAAGTCCCAGCTGTCTCACACCAAGATTATTTCAACAGCCTCCTCCCCCCTACCCCAACTCTATCAGATCATGTCACTCTGCTCACAAACTTCTCAGGATAAAAACCCAAGTCCTTATCACCATCTGTAAGGCCACCACGGCCAGGCCTCATGTTACAACCTCTCTGACCCGATCACCAGGTATTCCTCACCTGTTCGGTTCTCTCCCAGTCATATTCACCCACTTGTACCCTTACACTTACTGTGTTCTTTGCACCTGCTTTGCACATGCTGTTCCATCTTTCTAGAATATTCCTTCCTCAGATACTCATAGTTTAAATCTTTGCCCAAATATTATTGGTACCTTTTCAGTAAGGCCTTTTCTGGCAATCTCATCTAAAATTTTACCCTTCTCCTCGACACTTTATATGCTCTTTTCCTGCTTTATTTTTACTTTTTAGCTCTTATCTGTCTTATAGAGTATATATTTGCCTATCCTCATTGATCATCTCGAACACAAGAACAGAGGTTAGATAAATGCAGAGGTTTTTGTTCACTGCTCTGATCTTGGTACTCAATTCCTGGCACATTGTTGAATTAAAGAAAGCTTTTAATCAAACGAAGGTGTATTCCACTAACATCGACTGTGGCCTAGTGCTGTGGTAGACCCCGGGGGCTTGGGAAGACAAAGTAGTGGATGGTATCATTCCTGACTCTGAAGAGCAGGAAATCGAGTTGGGAAGACCAGCAGGATAAGCAGTTGAGTGAATTCCTTAATCAGTCTGTCTGTATGGTTGAAAGAAGTAAAGAAATGGTAGAAGAAAGGGATATTTTATTTTATAAAAATCTATGGGATCCTGGAAGGTGTTTTTATGAGAGAATGCTGTACTATTTCCATGAGGCAGTTTGCACCAAGCTGAAGCATCTCCATCAGGTGTGAGGTTTCTTTTTTCTTTTTTGATTTTTTTCCTCAGCCTACTGAAGTATGTGTGTGTGAAATTTGCTCAGTTGTGTCTGAATCTTTGCGACTCCATGGACTGTAGCCAGCCAGGCTCCTCTGTCCATGGGGATTCTCCAGGCAAGAATACTGGAGTGGGTTGCCATTCCCTTCTTCAGGGAATCTTCCCAGCACAGGACTCCTGCATTGCAGGCAGATTCTTTACCATCTGAGCCACCAGGGAAGCATAATTGACAAATAAAAATTGTATACTTTTAGGGTGTACAATATGATTTACTATATATATACACACATATATATATACACACATTGTAAAAGCTCAAAGCATTATTTATTTGAAGTATAGTTGATTTCCAATGTTGTATTCATTTCAGGTGTATAGCAAATTTATTCAGTTCTATATACTTTTTCAGATTCTTTTTCAGTATAGACTATTATAAGATATGGAATATAATTTCTGTGCTATACAGTAGGTCTTTGTCAAACCATTTTTACAAGTGGGAACTATTACAAAAAAATAAAGGTTCCAAATGCCAAATAACCGTTACAGCGCGAAATGATGGTCTGAGGTTTCTGAAGGAGGGAACTGTGCACCCTCTGGGTTCTGAGGACCCCTGCAGCGTGCTATGATAGGGGGCGAAAGAAAAGACCCACTTGTTCTCCCTTTGCAGAGTTTAAAAGCAAGTTCAAATTCTCCTAAGGGCTTTAGAGACAACACCTTTTGTAATTGGCAGCAACGAGAAGTAAAATTCTACATTCCCGCGCCTGCACTCAGAGCTCATTGAAGCACATGGAGACAAAGCTTCCAGAGTCTTCACTTAGAACTCTGGAGCAGGCCTTGCAGTATTTTACATAAATAAAAGCTACATTTGGCAAAACATTGTGTTTCTCTCCAAGTCCCTCCGGTATATACGGGCTTGTTAAGTAATTACAATCTATTATAATGCTAATCAGCAGGCTGCACCTGTTTGAAATCTAATTTTCTGGCAGTAACTCTTGAAAAGTGGGCAAAAGTCTGCATTGTGCTGGGAGAACAGAGAGGACAGGGCAGGCTATTGTCTTTGAACTTTGCCGACCTCTAAACAGAATGGAAATTCCGGACAGAGTATGATTGATCTCTGTAGTATCTATTGCCTGGGAGGAGGAGGAGGGTCACAAGCCTGTCACCAGATCCAAGTTCAGGAAAGAAGACCTAGGGAGGACGTCGTCTCCCCTCCTGGTCCTGTCAACCTCACCTTGAAATCTCAGAGAGGTAGTTTTGAAGCTACTGAAAGGTCACTTTCCTTTGCCCGCAAGGAGTAAACTTATTGAGCTACTGTCCCAGATTGCGGATATAATCAGATTCAAGAAGAGTTTGGAAAAATCAAGGTGGGTGCACCTGTGATTAATTATTGAGGAAAAAATAGACTTGGAGCTTGCTTATGACCTTCTTGAATAAATGTGTTTGTTTTTTTCAGATGAGAGCACCTCTTGGTGCCCATTGTCTTTCAGATGTAAGTATCTTAAGCAGGCGTCTTCCCCACCAGTCAGAATATGAGCCACTCAGAAGGAGCAGACTAACGTACTCACTCTTCCGTGGGTTGAGTAAAAGGTTGCCTGTTTGGAGTCTCAAATAGACAGCACTCTTTAATCAGACTGACTTAGATGCTGCACCTCTTAGAAACTCATCTTCCAGTCCAATACTAAAAAGAAAGATGGTGGAACTCACAAAAGATTCTAACCAGTGGACAAAGAGGAGTCTTCATTGTTCCAGCCATCCTTTTAGCCAATTAGCAAATATTCATTGAATACTTTGAAGCTGATCCCTGATCTCATGGAGTATATGGTCTAGTAGAAGATACAATATTAGTCAAAGAATAACATAAACATACTGATATGGAAAGTTACAACTAAGGAGAGTTGTTCCCAAGCCTTTCAGAGTCTGGGGACCCTTAAACCTCGCCTCTTCAGGGTTGGATTGACTAACACCTTTTTCTTTCCCTGAGAAATTCACTGAATGGTGAGTCAGGTGAATTCTGTTATGCAGTAGCATTGGGCTTAGATTCCACATTTATGATAGCATGAGAGCGTAGGCTGGAGATTTTGTAAGGCCTCTGTAAACAATGGTCCTGACTTGGCTTTCTGCATTTGGGGCTTTGACTATGTTCAACTAGTGCAGGATAATATTTTATCTTTATTGTTTTCCATGAAGCTAACTCTCATCTCCTCTGAGAAACTGTCAGTATCTGATTTTTCCCCTTCTCATCTTTCTTTGTTGCTGTGATCAAAAGCACAAATGTATTTTGAAAGCTCACTTCTTTGCCTAGTGTTCAAGGCCCACAAAAATACATTTATTAATATTTTTAAAATGGAGCCCTCTATCTGTATCCTTGAGCCATTTGAAAGATATTCTGTAAACAAATAAAGCAAGCAGAATTTATAGAATGCAGGGTCTATGAATCCATCTCTCTACCTTGCAGACTGATGAGCCTTTAGACCATTTTGGGAAGCTAATAGAATCATCAATCAGCCAGCAAGGATGGAGCATGTGATGGCCAGTATTTGCTAGCGTGTTTTTCAAAACATTGGAGTCTTTTTCAGGTTGCTGTGATCAAAGAATTTGTGAAATGTTACAGAGTCAAATATACATGGATATATAACTCTGTATATAACCACCTATTCCCCAAATTATTTTGTCATAGAATGCTCTTATTTGTCAAAATTTATTAGCGCCATAGAACTAGTGTTTTGTGGACAAATTTGGAAAGCATTATAGTTAGAAAAAAGGAGGAGTGGACTTTCTTCAAGTGGGTCATTTGGGGATTCAAAAGTAATACCCTTTTATGAAACAGTGAAGTCGAAGAACTGTGGGACTTTGAAGGAGAGAGGGAATCACTGTTGATTCTAATAGATGGCAGGGGCTTCTTGGCCAGATTTGTCTCTAGTCCTCGTAGAAAGTGTAATCCGAATAGATAGACAAGGGAGTCTCTCTTAAGTTGAAAGAAGAGCATAAAGAATGTTAGGCCATTTCTAGCATTTTGGGTTATGAGGGAAGTCAAGAAATTAGTGAGATTAAAGTAAGAATGCAATCCAAAAATAATTGCTTCACTAAAAAATATACACACAAAACTCAAGAATAAGATAGCCAAAGAAAGGGAACAGTGCATAGAACCTGGTATTCATTCATTAATCTATCCATCCATCTAGCCCACCAGCCAACTAGCCAGCCAGCCATTCAACAAATATTAATATATGTTGAATTCTTTCTATGTTTCAGGAATTTTGCTCAGAGCAAAGTGTTGACAAAATCGCTCATGATGTATTGAACTGTTTATTATCAAGGAAATCTATCCAGAGGGCTAACCTCAATCTCTTATGCCATATTTCCAGTTAATTTTCTATTGTTTGTTTCTTGATAGACTTAATAGAGATGAAGAATAGCTTTGTAGCATCCTTCATGTAATTGAGTAGTAGCTTGTCCAAATTCATGAACGTTAAAAACTAGTGTAGTCTTTGGAGTCAGTCCATCCTAGACTGAATTCTAGTTTAATCAGTTTTGGCTGCGTGCTATTGGGCAAATTATTTAACCTCTCTGTACCAGTCTCATTATCTATAAAAGGGAAATAACAACTATCTTGTAGAGTTATTGTAATATTAGATGAGCAATATAGTAGGTTGGTCAATAAGTTCAGATTTTTTCCTAGGATCTTATGGAAAAACCTGACTGAACTTGTTGGCCAAACCCATAAAAGTGCCCAACTTCTAGCAAATTTAAAAACTTAATAGTTAATTATTATTGGTAAATATCTGCAATAATATTTATTACCAGATACAGGTAAAATTGTGCTTCTGTCCTAAGATTTTGTTCAGGAATACTCAACTAAGGAGTCTTAAGCAAAACCTTTTTTCAGTCCTTACTTCCCCCCCTCTCTGAAATGAATAGCAACAGGAATTTGGGGTTTGCTAATTCCATGTGTGCAGAACTAGAACCCCACTCTTGGCCCTTCTTTAGGCGACCCCCTTGGGGTGGGAGGTGCAAGAACATAGATGACCCGCCCTTGGACTCTATTTGGTCCTGATGGATGGACCTTCCCAACATATTGCTCTCTCTTGTCTTTTTGTTTTTTTGGCATGCCACACAGCATGTGGGATTTTAGTTCCCTAACTAGGGATTGAACCCCCATCCCTGCATTGGAAGGGCAGAGTCTTAGCCATTGGACCACCAGAGAAGTCCCCCTCTTACCGTTTTAAAAAGCAGAGACAGTGTTGCATTTTGATCTGAACATCACCTGCTTTAGCTTGTGGGCCTAATGTAGTAACTGAGTCTTGAAGGTTTTTTAACAGCTAGATTTGCTGTGGTCCAGGGCTCATCTCATAGCTCAGTTGGTAAAGAATCCATCTTCAATGCAGGAGACCTGGGTTCGATCCCTGGTTTGGGAAGATCCCTTGGAGAAAGGAAAGGTCACCTATTCCAGTATTCTGGCCTGGAGAATTCCACGCACTAGACAGTCCATGGGGTCGCAAAGAATCCGACACGACTGAGCGACTTTCACTTTCAGGTGTCCCCCCATTTCTCTGGGCCAAGGCAACTGCCTTCATTGCCCGACTGTGTGTCTCTTCTGTAAACCCAGCCTTCAGTGCAGTACACACCGACTGCTCTGTTGTCCCAGCTTATAGGCAGCACCAAAGCTACTCCACTTAGAGAGTAGGACTTTGCTTTTGACCCAGACATTGGAGTTGCTGGGCTTCCCTGGTAACTCAGCTAGTAAAGAATCCACCTGCAATGCAGGAGACCCCGGTTCAATTCCTGGGTAGGAAATATCCAGTGGAGAAAGGGATAGGCTACCCATTCCAGTATTCTTGGGATTCCCTGGTAGCTCCGCTGGTAAAGAATCTGCCTACAATATGGGAGACCTGGGTTTGATCCCTGGGTTGGGAAGATCCCCTGGAGAAGGGAACGGCCACCCACTCCAATATTCTGACCTGGAGAATTCTTTGGACTGCATAGTCCATGGAGTCTCAAAGAGCAGACATGACTGAGTGACTTTCACTTACTTACTTACTTACCAAGAGTTGAAGAATAGCCAGTCTTTTGAAAAGATTGTATATATACTTATACACTGGTAAGGAACATTTACTTGTTAATTTTCTAAGACCCTGGTCTTTAAGCTCAGATTTCATTTTATATAACTTATGTTGAAGTAACAAAAATAAATGAGGCAGATAGCTCATCTTCCCTTCTTTATGGATCAGTTTTCAGAAACTTCCTTTTTCTTCTCCTCAGTCAGAGAAGTTCTTTCTTTCCTTCAGGTTTTTCTTTAGACTTCACCCAGGAGCAGGAGGTCTAGTTCTTTTGTGGCTTTGTGACTTTGTGAAAATTCACTTAACAGCCTCAACCTTTAGTTCCCTAGTTTATGAAAGGCATTAATATTATTTTACATCTTAGAGAAGATTATAGCATTTAAGTTCCAGGTGCCTGAGTACTAACTCATGATGACAGTGTTAGAATTGGTTTTGTATCTTTATTAGTCTGGGTCTCTGGAATCCAGAGGATTTGTGTGGGAGTTGTACAGTGGTACTAAATCCCCTTTCTGGGTGCTCAGAACTCAGGACAGTCTCCCTCCCCGCCAGCAGCTGATAGGATAGAGTCCAGCCCCATTATCCTGCCAGACTAAAAGCCTGCGTGGTTCCGTCCCTCTCTCTGCCCCATTTAATGGATCCCACATCCTCTGTGCTGGGAACTGCCTCCACGAGGGCTTGTTTCTGTCCTTCATGCCCGATGTTTCATGGTGCTCTGATCCCCCAAGTCCATCTTCCTTGGTTAGTCTCACCACCCAGCCAAGTCTTGTCCTTTTTGGGCCATTGTTTCTAGAACTCTCCAGGCTACCTTTTGGCCTTTGGAATCCTGGTAACATTTTCCACTTGTGCCCCTCAATCACAAGTATTGCTGTTTAGTGTTGATGATCCCATACTCCCTATGTTCTCTTACAGAGGTAGCAAAGGTCCCAGAGGAGAGGGAAAACGCCATTTTGTGTTAATGCTTGGCATGTTGCCTTGAATATAATAGATACTTGTTGGGTCGGAACATTTTAACATTAAATACAATAAGATTTACCTTAAAAAATAGATGCTCTTTAGATACTTGTTCTGGAGTATTCTCTTTCCTCCTGTGACAGAAAAGAATGTAATATTTAAAGAATCACACACACACACATCTGCATGTGCTTTAAAAAAGAAAAAGGCAAGAGAGGGGGTGCTGATACATTGAGAAGATTTTTATCTTTTACTTTTGTTCAGCATTTAAAAAATTAATACACTTTATTTTCTAGCACAGTTTTGTTGTTGTTGTTTAGTCGCTAAGTTGTGTCTGACTGTAGCCTGCCAGGCTCCTCTGTTCATGAGATTTCCCAGGCAAGAGTACTGGAGTTGGTTGCCATTTCCTTCTACAGAAGATCTTCCCGACCCAAGGATTGAACCCAAGTTTCCTGCTTGGCAGGCAGATTCTTTACCACTGAGCCACCAGGGAAGCTCTGGAGCAGTTTTAGGTTTATAGAAAAATTGAAAAGGCAGTACAGAGAGTCCCATAAAACCCCTCTGACCTCCAACCCCAAGTTTACCCTATTATTTTATATATATATATTGACTTTAAGAAAAAGGGGGATAGATGCAACATAGCTACTGCACATTGAAGCAGGTGGTGTCATGGTTAAATGCAGAGGGTTTGCATTAGAGGGAGGTGGGTTCTAATCCTGGTTGTACCACTGAACCAGCTGTGAGACCTTTTGACAAATTGGGTAACCTGTCTGAGCCTTTGATGCTTCATCTATAAAATGTACTCAGTGATATCTATCTAATTGTGTTTTTGGAATAAGTCATATAATGAATGGAAAGTGCTTAGAAAATTGCTTGTCACATGATAAACACTTAAAATGTTAGCTATTATTGTTATTCTAATTCTATTATTAAAAAAAATTCATTGTAGATTATGTGGCTTGGGACATAGGATGTTGTCAGAGTCCAGCTGATGTGATTCTGTTTGTTAGAGGGTGGCTTCGATGTGGGGTTGCTTTTTATACGAGGGTTATGTTCAAGTAGATGGTAGTTTTCGTTGTACTGGGTGACGAGGAAAATGACAGTGGTTTGCCAAGTTTGTATTTGCTGTCTGCTTTCAAGCATTTATAGACCAGCATACATTCACTAAATGCTGTATTCACAGTGGCTTATTTGTCCTTTATCAACTCAGCTCCACCACTAATGAGCTGTGTGACCTTGGGGAAGAAATGTCACCTCTCTGAACTTCAGTTTCCTCTGCTGTCAAACAGGAATAGTCTTATTGCTCTGCTTGCCTTTTGGGGTTGAAAGACTCATTTACTCTACCTCTGAAAAGTGAAACATGTCATACATGTGTAAGCAGTGATGAGCTGCTTTGGGATTGGGGGAGGGCTGTGGCCTTTCATGGGAAATTTCCAGATGGGATAACTGAGGATAGAGGTTGTCCCCCGGCAGGGACTAAAGTGGGTTTTATCTCCCCAAGTCCCTGATAACACTGAGTAGTGAGCAGCATTTGAGTTTCTGAGCCAAACAGTCTGCCTCACTCTCAAGTTGTTGGGGCTGAAGATTTAAAATTGATCTGCTGGCTTTGTTTCTAGGAAACGAGCATCTTGGAAGCCCACCCCCACAAGCAAGAGAACATATCTCTTTCTTTGCTTCCTTATCCCTTCTTGGCTCTTTAAATTTTTGTCTTTATCACTGCTTATCATATGACTGGGCACAGACAACCATAACACCAACTATTTTAAGGGGAAAAGGGGAGGAAGACAGATAAGACAGTGATTCAGAAAGGATCAGCAAAGTGGAGTCACGTGGTTGTGACTTACCCCTGTGGGTAAGATGTGCGGCAGCTTTTAAGGCTGAGAAGGCCTCCTGAGTGCCTGGAGAATAAATTAGGTGCGTCGAGAGTGCATTTTAAAACCCTTCCCCGTTAGGAGAGATTCAGAGCCCAGACAGAGCACGTGAACCACACGTGTGTGACCTACTGCCCTGCTCTGTCTATGTGTGCTGGGTACAGTGGGGAGTCCAAAGAGAGGTCTTGGCACCTGCCCCCAGAAGTAGGAAAGGGAGAAGTAATGCCCACTTGAAAAGATTGATCACATAAGTTTCAGAGTGAAAGGAAACTGGGTCTTGTCCTAACCTTTTTGGTAGAGGTATAAATTAGCGAAGTCTTCTTTTTAGAGAGCAACCTGGCAGGTGGGATCTGTAAAAACAAAAATGTATATTACAAGATATAATCCAGGTAATGTGTATAATTGACTCCATTGATAGTTATCAGTCATGTGGATACATTACCTTGACACTATTTGAGATCCAGATCATAGCTTGTCTCTGATGGCTGAAGGGGTAGCCCTGTGGGTGTGCACATATCATTAAGACTGCTGTAGGTCGTCTCTGATGGGATTTGAATTTTAGGCAAGCGAGCATCATTTGACCCTTTCGGATCTGTTTGTTTTTAATGGGAAAAGACACGAGATAAGAAGATAACACCTCTTGATGTTGTTGTCTTGTTGAGTTTTTCAAACTAAGGGTCAGGCCCCGTCCATTGAGGTCATGAGATCACTTAGATGGCTCTCAAACAGTGATTTTAGAGTTGGAAATAGAACAATATCAAACTGATTAGAATGCATCACAGGCGGTAAAGGTAAATATTACTTTAGAAAACCTCTGCTTCAGTTTTATGTGAGTTTTGTTTATATGATGACCTTAATTCTTACTGTTAGGCTGTGAAAGTCGCTCAGTTGTGTTGGACTCTTTGCAACCCTACGGATTGTAGCTTGCCAGTCTCCTCTGTCCATGGAATTCTCCAGCAAGAATACTGGAGTGAGTAGCCTATCCCTTTTCCAGGGGATCTTCCCAACCCAGGAATTGAACCCAGGTCTCCTGCACTGTGACCGGGTTCTTTACCAACTGAGCTACCAGAGAAGCCCAAGTCTTACTGTGGATCCTAGTAAAAAAAAATTTTTTAAATTGAGAAACATTGATCAAGAACACAATTTCTGATTTAATAGACTTGTGATGAGTACCAATAAGAGGGAGATGAAAAGGAAAGACGATAGGGTTCTCTCTATTCAATAAGCTTCCAATTTTCTCACCTCCAAAATTCCATAAAGGTGGTGACTATTGAAGAATGGGATAGACTGCTTCTGAAAATCCTGCTTTACTGGTTCCTCAGTGGACAAAAATTCACAATTATGTAGGATACAAAAGTGACCTGATGAACTGAAATATCTTGTGTTCTCCAAGAGTTCCCATCTCCTGACACCCCTGTGAATGGCATTCAGTATTAGATAGTGGTGCATCAGGGTTCATGACTTTGAACCATCTGGAGTTCAAGGTTAGAGAGCTCAGTTTGTGCCCTGTGACACATGATGGGTTTCTCCAGAACTGGCTTCAGCCTGCACAGGACAGTTTTACACTTTTTGATCAGGAATGTAGGGTCTTGGGTGACACTGCATAAGGTTAATACATTTATTAAAAAACCTGTACTTTTCCTCTAGATTCTCCCATCAGTATTAAATACATGTTCTCCATCTTAATTTGACATTTGAGGAAAAGACCCAGGGAAGTTAAATGATGAATCGGAGGCTGGGGCAGATGAATGAGTACCTGGGTCTCTTGGATTTTTGGAGATGGCTTTTTAGTGCACATGTGCAGGTATATTGTCTCCCAAACACAGTGGTCTTGGAAGCCCAGGGCCTGGTTCAGAAGGTATTGATATTAATACCATTATACATTTTATTTATTCATTAATTTACTTATTTGGCATGTGGATGTTTGATCGTTTTTTCGACACATGGGATCTTTAGTTGTAACATGCAAGGTCTTAGTTGGGGCCTGTGGGATCTAGTTCCCTGACTAGGGGTGGAACCCAGGCCGCTTGCACTGGGAGCTCAGAGTGTTACCCACTGGAGCACCAAGGAAGTCACCACCATTATACATTTTATACCATTATGTATTTATACACTGAAGCTCTATTCAAAAGGCATTTGAATGAATGAAAATTCCCTTCTACATTCCTTTCCCCCCGTCTTCTTGCTTTACCACCTCCTCTCTTTCTTAGAAATGAGCAAATGGAGGAAACGTTCATGGAACATTTTTCCTCTAATTGAAATTTTGCAAAAACTGCTCTTTAATAATAGATACCCACTTAATCCTTATGTATAGATGGAAAACTATAACATAAGTGATTTGATCAAGGTAAAAACTCCAGTAGAGACAGAGAGAATATGAGAAAACAGGTTTCCTGATTCTTATCAAGGTGATTACATAGCTATACCACATTGGATCCAATCATCATCGACTACCAGGCTTCCATCATGTGTCATTATACATCTGTCCCATTTACTACTCATAAGTTAATGCCAGTACCATGTGTCTCAAACTTTTAGTTAGGGAGGTTGATTATTTATCTTTTCAATTTGTTCTTCAGCTATTGACTGAGGTTGGGGTAGATGATCAGACCACCATTGGATCATTGCCTGTTTGGTGAGCTGACCATTTGCCTAGCTCTCTGGAGTTGACTGCAATGAGGGGTAATTGTAAAGAAAATGAGTTCCTTTTTTCTTCCTCTCACTTCCAGAATTCTCTAGAGTGTCAGGATACATTGACTTTGTAATTCAGCCTGCTGTACTGACAGGATCCTTCCTTTCAAGTTGGAGTAGGTTTTTCCAAAATATGTTCTACAGAATAGGAGAAGTTAATGGAATATGTATATTCAAAAAAGGAAATGCCCTGTCAAGAAGATTTGGCAAACAATGGATTAAATAAAGCTGCAACATTTATTGCAGGACTTTTCAGAGCCTTTAATAGGATGATTTCCATTAATCTTCAGGATGGCAATTGAATGAATAGTGTTCCCAAACTCATTTGATTATGCACCACTCTTTCGGGGACAGTCCTTATATCTCTTGAAGTACTGTCATTTAGGAAGTATTAACTGAAATCTGGCCTTTGTATTTAAAGCAAATATATATTTGGGGCTCTTGACCAAGGGAGACTGATATGGTGAACAGGAAGGGATGGATCCTTATTAGTTTTTGTTGATCTTTTAATAAATAAGTCTAAACCTTTGTTTTTAAAAATGGAATCCCAAGTGTTACTTATAGGCCTCAGACCCTAAAGAAGGGAGAGAAGCTGAGGCTGGACAGTTGTTTTTACATGAAACAAGGAGTGCAAGTAGGGGTCTCATTCATAGGATTTTCTACATGATATTCTAGTAGTTCATCCTTGCTTTGTCTTTTAGACAGTGACATTTATAAAGCAGTCGCCAAGCTAATGTTATGGTTCCTGAGACTGTTCATATAGAATTACATGGGCTGAGATCAGAGGCCCATGGTTCCTCCTTCCTGACTCAGGTCAGGATGAATAGTATCCAAGTGCAATTTAACTCTTGCTCCTTCTCTTCAGAAATCATTTGTCACTGGGTTATTGCTCCCAATTAACTCTATGGTAGAGGCATATTTTAATTTTTCATTTTCTTATGTTTGTTAGAAGAGATTGGGGGAAAGCTACATGCAAAGATCTGAGTGTGATCCTGGGAGCTGACCTGTAGTTAAAAAACATGAGGGAGCCAAAGATTGTTTCCAGGTTTTCATGTCTTTGAGGGTCCCTGCAAGGCTGGGGCCCAGTCAGGGTTCCTGGGTTCCTCTTAGCTGACAAAGCCATTTACACTGGGCTGTCCACACATAATGAGTTATACAGACTGCAGAGGAAGCGATCCTTCACCCAGAGGGTGACATGCTCGCCTCTGGAATTTTCAGATGTCAGTGATAGGGGAAGATGAGCTTTTTTGGCCAAGAGGAATCTTTCAAACCAGGGACTCACCTGTGACCAGGCTACTACTGAGACTATGTCAAGACTTCATGTAAACCTTCAGCTGTGGGTGAGGACCCAACTCACCTGTGCTGAAAGGACGCATTTCTAGATTACTTCACATTTGAAACGCTTGTCTCCCGTGTCTGTGAGGGATTAGTGCTTTTCCACTTTAAAGGAAGAACAGGCCGTAAATTACTGAGGAATTTTATGGGACTGTCCAAAGCACAGACTGGAAGCCAAGAGAAAATAAAAGTCCAGCTTCTTTATGGAAAATCAAATGGAAAAGAGAGAGTGCTTCCTGAAAAGACGGACGCACTGCCTTGTGGAGGGATAAGAGACTTAAGAACTCCTCTTCTGGTGCCCCTGAGAAGTTTAGCAGAACTCTGGACCTCCAAACGATTTGAAGGCAAAGGGAAGCAGGTGTTTGAACTGTTTGGAAAGTGGGTGAGAGGAGTGATTATTTTTGGTAGCAAGATTTTTGTTTGGATTATGCTTGTTATAGATCCAGTATCTTAAATTTACATTTGCCTTAGTAAGGCAAAGAATTCCCCAGGTCATTCATACACCTGCTTCTAATTCGATGTTCGTTAAGTATTGGAGAGGGAAAAGAAGGGGTGGCATGGAAGTTTTCTGAGGCTGGCCAACCAGGGAGAAAGTGAACAGATCCTGCAGGCTTGACCTCCTTATAAACTACAGACAAACAGAATAGTCTAGAGCACTGTATGTTGCAAAACAAAAGAGGACCAGTACGAGAAAGCACATCATACACATACATAAAGCAGTATCCTTTCTAGAAACTGTTTCCCAAACCAGGAAGACCCAACAAACCTAAGCCTTCAACTCGTTTCAGCTGAGCCTTTCTGACAGTGGCTACACATGTCTTTGCTTTCATGCCTTCATCCCATCTCAGAAGAGGTGGGGAGATTGTGACTTGTTTTGGGTGGGGGATGGTAAATACAATCGTTTCACTGTCATTTTTTGGTTTCAGAATTGGAGTGAATCTAAATGAATCATAACAGTTGCATTTAATAAATTCTCTTGGGTATTGGCTAATTTTAAACCGGTCTGACAAGTTTTAAGGTCCATGTGGTTTGGGGAAATTCACTGGTGCATTTCCTCATTTGGTCACCCCTTATTTCCCTCCAGCCTCGTTCCTTTTCAGCAAGCTGATCTACTTGGCACGGTTATCTTTGATCATCTGAGGTTGAGAGGAGGGGAGGTTGGGGAGGGGCTGAGCTGAAGGTCATGCAAGAAGCATTCAGGCCTCTCTTGTGAGCCGGCACCACTGGGAATTCCATGGGGTCTCTGGGAGCTGGCCTTCAGCTCACAGAGGCCAGCAGGTGAAAGACCACCACTTACCAGGAGGCTCCCACCTGGCAGACGGGAGCTGGAGAGGGGGCAAAACTCTGATTGGGGAAATGAAAGTATCTCAGCATTTTGCTTTTCATCAGAGTCACTGCCTCCACTCCAGGCATGAGCAGCTTTAGCGGGCCTATACACATTGATTTTCTGCCTTGGCTCTATTATTATGGTGGTTAATGGATGCCAGGTGTGTGGTTTTTTTTTTTTGATGGGGGTGGTGAGAAATTATTTATTATCAGAGTGAGATCTTCTGGGCTATGGGGAAGTTCAGGGAGCCCCGAGACTGCTTCATTGGAGAGGATCATTACCAGAATCATCCCCAATCTCAGGTCGTCTGCCTCTTCCCTCCCTTCTCTGCTGGATGTTCAGCCCTGTGGATGTTTTATAGCTCATGTGAGCAGGTTCCCCCAGTAACCTGGGTTTTGATCATCGTTTGCCTCACAGGGCAAGCAATACAGTGATTGAAATATTCCTGTGAAGATTTTTAAAAACCAAAACGAGAACAACAAAACCATTTAAACCACTGAAGCAATTTAACAGTGCAGAGCCCTTTTCTTGCTTAACACATGCAGTTCAGAATGACATCCATGAAGACCATATTTTTACAGTAAGAAAGAGAACTCCATTCCAGGCCGGAGGGTGGAGAGAGAAGATGGTTGTGCTTGAAGTAAATTCTGACCGCCTATCAAAGGGAAGCTGGGAAGTGGTGTGGGTCGGTGCAGATACCATCACCTTCTGCATTCTCTGTCCAACACCCACGTTGTTCTATTGTGGTGGAAGATTTGCTTTAATGAGGAGGGCAGGGAAAAGCTCAGTCCAGGTTCCCAGGAGGTTTCGAATAAAGGCAGCATTTGCCCCTCCTTCTGTGCTCCTTCACTGCTAGCTGTTGAAGGAGGGAGGTGTCAAGCATCTCTGTTCTTTCCTTTTCTCTTCCTCATTTCTAGATCATTAGAGCGTTTACTTGTTCATTCAATAAATCATTAGAGAGCCCCTGCCTTGGGCCAGGCATCAAGCTAGGTCCTGGGGGTATCACCAGGGTCATGACTGATATATGTACGTTGACCTCTGAGGGCTTCTAGTCAGATGGGGAACAGATAAGTAAATGGGCAGTTATATAGTATGAAAAGTGCTGTGATGTTGGCCGTGGGGATACTTGAAAGGGACTTCAATCTAGATTGTGGGGTGGGGGAGGCTTTTGGGAGACGGTGACACTTTAGCAGAGGCCTGAAATGAAAAACTGAAAACATGATTGTGTTGTGAGATGGGGTGGCGGGTAGGAGTGGGTTGGAGGTGTGGGCTAGAGTAATTTTATTTTTGTCACCTGGCCCCTCCCTCCACCACCCTCCCTCTCTTGCTGTCTCCCTCCCTCCCTTTCTCCCTCTTTCTCTCCCTTCTTTCCTTGAGAGTTAATCTTTGGACCATGAGGAGCTGCTTTGGGTCCATAGCGATTTGTGAGTTTGGATTCTATTCTGGGGTAACAGGGGAGCCAAGGAAAGAGTTTTAAGCTGAGAAATATCTTGACCAGATTTGATATTTATCACCCTGAAGAATGGACCAGAAAATTAAGGGGTGGAGGTAGTTAGTTAGCAGGTTAGAGATGCTGGTGGTCTGGAGTGGGAACTGGCAGGGCTGCTACTGATTGGAGAAGGCAGTGGTGGGTGGACTGTGGGGAGTGAGGGTGGCTAGGATCAAAGATGAACCTCCTGTTTCTGACTTGAGCAGTGGGGTGGCTCTGGGTGATCTCTCCTGAGATGGGTAATTCAGAGGAACAGGTGTCTTTGTGGGTTTTTGATGGCTGTTTTAGATCTGCTTTGGGGAATTTCATTTCGGAATAGATAGGGCTGTTTAAGTAGTGAACGTGAGGACAACTGAAAGGTCAGTTAAGTGGTGGAAAGTATGAAGAGAGAGTGGGAACCGAGCTGAGCATATCACTAACTTCTCCTGCCCTTTTCTCTGCCCCTACAATGTGACTATCAACCTGATTTTACAGGAGTCAGAAAAATCTTTTAGAACCAATTCAATCAAGGTGGTGGTTCATCCACTGATCCAGGAGAAAAGGTTTGCATCTTTGTTGTAATGAGGGAATTTCCACTTACCTGACTTTTCTGCCTTCCTTATCTCTTTTTAGTTTTCTTGGATTCTGTGTGTATGTAAATCCTTCATATTGAAATTTTGGGTTTTTTTTTGCTTAAACTTTTAGTATTCTGGCATCTGGCATGTAATGCTCAATCATGTCCAACTCTTTGTGACCTCATGGACTGTAGTTCGCCAGGCTTCTTTGTGCATGGGATATTCCAGGCAAGAATATTGGAGTGGATTGCCATTCTCTTCTCCAGAGGATCTTCCCGATCCAGGGATTGAACCCGGGTCTCCTGCATTGCAGGCAGATTCTTTACCATTCTACCTGTGTTCAAATACATTCAGAATATACAATATAATAGTGCAAAATGTTCTTAAAATGTCTTTTAACTTAAAAAATAGCAGAAACCAAAGTTATTAAATTTTATTTTGGTGTCTGTTAGTAGTATGATGGAAATTTTGGTAGCATTATTGAGGGATCAGGTTTTAAAACTCTCTCCTGTGTTGTCATGTTCTGCATATTTGCAAATGTGTGCAACAACTCTTGCCAAATTAAAAGAAAATGCACATGTTATTTAAGGGGACCAGTTGTTTCTAAACTTTTCTGGTTTTAAGGGCATAGAATGAACTTGGGTAAATCAAGTGTTAAACAAGCATTAGATGAGGAAATTTTACAGATGTGAAGTTAGAAGGCAAAAAAGTTTATATTGAGGGAAATTTAGAGGGAACTCTTCTTCCAAGATAATTAAATTATTTACCATTCAGAAACTTATTCTGATATTATCTGGAAATTTTTTTCGTTTCTCTGAGTGTAAGCTCAGGCTCAATGGATTCAGATCTCACAAATACAATGTCGTTTTAAATTTCAGAAGTCGTGTATCTGTGGGCATTTGTGAGACAGTGCAAGTAAAATAAATAGATACATATTTCAATTGTTTCTCATCCCATTGCTTGTTTCTCCTTCTATTATCTCATTATCAACAAGGTTCATCCTTGATGAAGCCTAGACAAGTGGAAAGTTTCTCATTTTGAAGTTTAGTTGTTTTCCAATTGGTCACGCTAAAGAAAGGCTTACATTGATTTTGAAAGACAAAACATGTCATTGTTTTTTTCACCCATGCCCAACTTCTACATGGCTGACTGGATATTGTTCAAATTTTCCAAAAGAGAAAAAGGAGAGAGAGAGAAACACCCTCATTTTGGGTCAGAAGCCAGTCATGGAAAATTTCATCCCCAAAGGATAATTTTTCATAAATACGCAAGCAGCAAATGGCAATGTGACTACAACAGAATCCACCCCTGGATTTCCATAGACAGTCTCTTGCTGTAAACACTCAACCTCAGGCACATATATTAGGTCCAAAAAAAGAAAAAAACCCTGCAGTATGGGAAGCCTAATTATCCTTTTCCACTGGGATTGAGACTTCTTCTTCTGGGACCCAAGTTGGGGTAGGCGCAGGCCCCAATTTTGTTTTTATTCCACATTAATTCATACATTTTTAGAGCATGTCTACTATGCAAGAGGTAGTTTTGCTAGGGAAAACTCTGTCCTCAGCATTTGCAATCCAGCTGCGAAAATAAAGTGCACCTATATAAAAATCTAAGTCCATTTGTAGTAAGTGCCAAGCATGTGATTTCTGAGAGGAAGCACTGTCAATTTAAGAAGGTCAAGCTCATGGGTATATGGGCTGTAATAGTCGAGGAAGTCCTCCTGGGAGAAGTGGAACTTGAGTGATAGGTTGAAAGATGGGGTGGATTGAGGCACAGATGCGTTATTTACATGAAGCGGTGTGGGAAGCAGATGACCACCAAGAGCTGGGAGCCTGGAGCCTGCAGATGTACGTGGGACGCTGCTCATGGGTTTGTTGATTGACTTGAATAGCCACTCTGCCCCCACTTTTATCTGGGTTCCTGCCACCTGGGGCAGAGAGGCCGGCTCAGCTTTGCTCTTTCAGGTCTGACCCAAGGACTGTGCGACATGAAGGTGAAATCCTTACAAAGCAGAAGTCATGAGAAGTCTATTTTGCAAATCCAAGCTCCGCTTGTTTCCTGCACTTTTATTTCATGTTATTAGATCTGGGAAGAGGTTGAGCATCTCTCCACGTTAATAGAGGACTTTAAGAGAGATTGTAATAACCATTGAGAGAGAGAGGCAAAGAGCAAGAATCACAACAGGTGTGTGTTGAGATGAAGAGTGAGCTTACAGATTTGAAGCAAGCATTCACAGATTTGATGATGGCTGTTCTAGAAACAATAAAAGTCACTAGACAAATAAGGAGGGGTGGGTTGATATTGGAACTGTAAATCTCTAGAGGCTGCCAGCTTTGTTGAGTTTGAATGTGAGTGCTAGACACCATAGCAGACCTCATTGCAAGATTTGTTCTTTCCAAGTCAGGAAATCCTCGTATGTTCAGGCTGATAGAATAGGCTCTGTATGCCCCTCTCTCCCCTCACTGGGAGGGAGAATGGGAAAGGAGGCTTATACTTCTGATATCCCAGATACAAGCTAGTATATGTCAGGGATGTTCACCCTTGCCCTCTAGGCTCAAACCTGTTCCTTTGACTAATAGTTTTATGGTGCCCAGAGTTAACCATTAAAGTCAAGCTGTTTACATGCACAGGACATGGAGATACAAACTGGGGAAGTAAAATAAAGCAGGCTGATAAAGCATGGCCCACTTCTGCCATTAAACCAGAGCTCATGCACTCTCAAATATATACACAATCCATAACTAAGGCACCTTGCTGTTGAGTGATTTTTCAGAATAGAAAAACCTTTTACAAATGGCCATGTTGTAGAGATTTTCCAACAGTCTTCTACATTTCAGCTCATGGAAATAAAGAAGATATAGTTGTCTCCAGGTGCTTATAACAAAAATCTGACTAATACATATAAAGCAGAGTTTTTTCTAGACGCTCTGAAGTTCTTATATATCATATTTGTTCTTCACTCAACAAACCTTTATTGACGACCTACTGTGTTCCAAACACTATGTTAGAGGTTAGAGATTTTAAACCTCTAGTAACTTAGATACGACAACCTATAAAATGTAATTTAAAGGCAGAGTATTTTCTTCCTATGCTTTTTATAACCACTGTTCATTTGTCTCATGATAGGAAATAATTATGACTGAATACCTAGGGCTATGTAGTTATTTTAGATTTTAGCCAGGTGGTTTTTAAAATTGTCATTTAGAAATGGATCCTGTTATATTTACCTGTAAACCAAGTCATGGAGTTTTCAGACTGGCTGAGTGGGCATTTATGTGTCTAACTAGAGGCCAATCAGATCTGTTTTGGTTTTAGTGTTTATACTTAAGGTTAATGCCCCTTTAGACTGTTTGGGCAATTTCACCTGTACTATTATATGCCAAACTTTATCGAGCTGTGTTGGTTATCCCTCCGTTGGCCTGGAGCAAGACCAGGAACGCCAGAAGCTGGGGTCGTTTCTTGGCGACACACTGCCAGGCCCGTGAGTGGACAGGAATGGGTAATGCCTGTGGGATCCAGACACCGGGACTGTGAAAGGAACGCACACCCTGTGTTTAAAACAGCTGAGCAGCCGGGCTCCCCCTAAGTGAATACGGTCAGCAGTCACTGCTCCTATAATGTGTATTGTCTGGGTCACTCATTTGGCACTTACTGCTTCCTGTCTTGGGTTATTAGTAACTATGGCATGTATCTGTGTTTTTTTTTTTTCCTCCCCAATTATACTACCCCATCATTGTGGATACAGGCTTTCCTCCTCATTCAAATTCCTAACCAGCATTCTTTATGGACAGCAAACTTGATGGTTGTTTTTATTATGAAATAGAAGTGTTTCATTTATTAAAATATAAGTATTTTTTTTNCCAATTATACTACCCCATCATTGTGGATACAGGCTTTCCTCCTCATTCAAATTCCTAACCAGCATTCTTTATGGACAGCAAACTTGATGGTTGTTTTTATTATGAAATAGAAGTGTTTCATTTATTAAAATATAAGTATTTTTTTTCAGATAATTACAAATTGACTGATTGAACCTCTTTTTAAAAACGAATTTCTTGAGGCATTGTTGACATATAATAAACTACATGTATACAGTTGATATAGAGAAGGCAATGGCGCCCCACTCCAGTACTCTTGCCTGGAAAATCCCATGAGCGGAGGAGCCTGGTAGGCTGTAGTCCATGGGGTCGCTAGGAGTCGGACACGAGTGAGCAACTTCACTTTCACTTTTCACTTTCATGCATTGGAGAAGGAAATGGCAACCCACTCTAGTATTCTTGCCTGGAGGATCCCAGGCACAGGGGAGCCTGGTGGGCTGCTGTCTATGGGGTCGCACAGAGTCGGACATGACTGAAGTGACTTAGCAGCAGCAGCAGCAGCAGCAGCATACAGTTGATAAATGTACCATTTGATAAGTTTGGACTCCATAACCTGATTAAAAAAAAAAAATTCAGTGGGCACCGACTTTGTGTAGGTTGCTGATCTACAGGTGTGAGTTAGGAATTTTCAGAGTGACACTTATGTGGTGGCGAAGGGCTGATTTGGCTCCAGATGACTTTCCTAGTGTAGTTTTCTGCCTTGGTGAGTTGAGCTCCTGGCACTCAGTGGACATGTGATAAATCTTCCTGATGGTCATGTGTGTATAGTTGTAAAGTCTTTATCCCTGTGCCTGCCCTTTAAAAAGCAGTCGTTTCCATCTTTTATTTGCTTATTTTTTAATAGAGGATAGTTAAAAAAATTTTTTTCCCAACTGTATTGAGGTAAATTGACAAGCAAAAACAGGACTTCCCAGGTGGTGTTGGTGATTAAAAAAAAAAAAAAACAAACTTGCCTGCCAATGCAGGAGGCGTAAGAGACCCAGGTTCAATCCCTGAGTCAGGAAGGTTCCCTGGCATAGGAATGGCACCCTACTCCAGCATTCTTTCCTGGAAAATAGCTTGGGCAGAGGCACCTGGTGGGCTACAGTCCATGGGGCCGCAAAGAGTCAGACATGACTGAGTGACTAAGCACCCACACACACACATATTTAAAGCATACAAAAGGATGGTTCGATATATATTGTGAAATGATCACCACAATTAATTAATGTAACTGTCACCTCACATAGTTACTTTTTTATTTTTTAATGGAGGATAATATATAATGCCCTCAGCATTTTGTCCTCTTGACAAATCCAGCAATGATTTTATTTCCTGAGTGCAGTGATGCTGGCTGGCCATCTTTGTAGGAAAATACAGCCAGAAAGTATGTGGATATTCTTGTGGCTGCAGAATCTCTTACTCTCTGGAGCCCTCTTTGATTTCCATAAGGGCTGAGTGAGTCCTGTAAGAGAATTGAGTGCCAGGGCAGACCAGCTGAGTTTTAATTGATTCTAATTAGCACCCCTGTAGACTGTAGCAGTTTTTTTTTTTCTTGAAGCAGTCAGCCAAGTAGCATTAGGAAAGATGAGACATCTTTCTGTGGAAGCAAGGAAGAGGCAAAACTATTTTCAGGCTCTGTCTCTGCAAGTCCTGCCTTTTTCAGGAATTGGGACGAAGTGACATAAGGAAAAGAAATACCTGAGGAGCAAGATGCCGGGAAATATTCATTCTAAACCTAGCAGTGAGCTTAGTACAGCACGAAGATGCTTCAGGTCTTTGCACTCATGTACCTTCCAGTTGAGTTGGAAAGAATGAGCGATGAGATGTAATCAAGCCTTAATGTTTCTTGTGAGCTAGGGAAATGGTTCTTGGGAGCAGTATTTATGGACATTTCAGAAAGTGTTTTCTTACCTTGAACGAGTCATTAGAGCTGCTGCCAAAAGAATAAGTATAAGAAAATGAACAGTGCACAGACAGTCCCCAGCACTCCCTCCCCTCTTAGTTGCACTCAACAGGGACCCAGTGCGTGCCTGCAAGAGTAGGTGCTCCTGTTTTCCCATCTCTTGGCCAGGCATATGGTTTCCATTGATGGGCAGCTCAATTTGCAGCCAGTTGTCAATCCTGTGTTGTGTTCTGGGGACAGAGGTAACGTGGGAAGCTAGAACCCCCAGTCAACCAGAGGCCTTATTAGTCAGAAATTTCAGTCTTCCATGCTGTGCAGCACCATAAATGACTTCAGGGTACAGCTGGCTTGGTCTTTTGGGGCTTGGAGGGATGGAAGGACGAGAAGTTACGCCAGCGCTGGACAACATTGTGAAGTGAGGTGGGATAGCTTCATTTCCCTCCCTTCCTTTCCTCAATGCAGTGATTTTGATGGTCACTTCATCAGAACTTGGTCTTAGACACATCTGCTGGCAACCGTTTAGACCTCAGTATGACAGTCTGTGGGTTCCCATTTTTAGGAAATTTGCCTTTGAAACTGGGTCTTTTTGGTGAACTGAGAGGCCTGGGCTTCAGGTGGAGGAATCATAAGGAGGTGAGGAATGGGCAGGCCTGCCTCTGAGATTTCATGTGGGAGGACAAGGCTTGCCTCATGTGCACTCAGAAGACCATCACAGGCAAGCCTCAGCCTAGGGTTTTCAAAGATCTGAGCTGGACCCACAGTAGGAAATACTTCCTGTCTTGTGACATAGGGCGCACACATGAGGAGGAATAGATTAATACCTATGTCCACTCTGTGAGAGGTACCGGTCGTTTTAATAACCTATGGCTTAATTTAAATAATGTTGATTGGGTCGACTAAACTGATTTCACAACCCACATGTGAGTTAATGGGCCAGGCCAGGCTGTGTTTTGGGTTTTCTGTACCAGGTTGCATAGTCAGGGGATTGGTAGGGGCTAAACCTTGACTCTCATTTCTCTTGCCTAGCAGGTGCCTGGACTTGGCACTGGCTCTCCCAGAAGAAGGGGTACATTATAGAATGCATTCATGAAGTGATCCATGTGCCCAAGAGTTGTATGCATGGTACCTGTGTGCTCCACCCAGCACCATTTGTAATTTACAAATAAGATCTGTGTGGCTGGTAGTGTCCTGTCAGTAGTCACCTTGCAGAAAAGAGAGAGAGAGAGAGTAGAAAATTACAGGTCAGGAGAGGCTAGATCCAGAGTGAGAAAGGATGCCAGATGTGGCTCGGGCAATAGTGAGAGGAGAGTTAAGGGGGACTGGCTCTGGGCCCCTCAGAGATACCAAAATTGGCGGGTGCTCAAGCCCCCTATACAACATGGTGAAGTATTTGCAGTATGTAATCTACACACATCCTTCTGCATACGTCAAGTCTCTCTAGATTACTTGTAATACCTAATACAATGTAAATTATATGTAAATAGTCATTCAGTTACATTCAGTTCAGTTCAGCCGCTCAGTCGTGTCCGACTCTGCGACCCCATGAATTGCAGCACGCCAGGCCTCCCTGTCCATCAGCAACTCCCGGAGTTCACTCAAATTCATATCCTTCCAGTTGGTGATGCCATCCAGCCATCTCATCCTCTGTTGTCCGCTTCTCCTCCTGCCCTCAATCCCTCCCAGCATCAAAATCTTTTCCAATGAGTCAACTCTTTGCATGAGGTGGCCAAAGTACTGGAATTTCAGCTTCAGCATCAGTCCTTCAACACAATGTAAATACTATGTGTAGATGCTTTGCCAGTATGCAGCAAGTTCATGGTTTTCTTTTTGGAACTTTCTGGAATTTTTTTTTTTTTTTAATGTTTTCTATCCACGGTTGGTTGAATCCTTAGATGTTGAATTCATGGATATGGAGGTTCCAACTGTATCTGCTCTCAGCTTCTTCCTCACATCCCCTTCCTTTTGTGATCTGGAAGGTGCTAAACCAAGAGAAAGGGGAAGGAACCCATGTAATTTAGACACTGGCCACTGCTTCTTAGATTTCTCTGAAGGGAGGAGCTGAATTTCTGTCTGTGATGGAAAAATTAAATGTAATAAGGAAAAAATAAATGTAATTAAAAAATGAAAGTAAACAATACATTCAACAAATGTCTGTTGAAAACTTTCTCTGTACCAGAGACTGAATCAGATACTACATTGTTTAAATAGTTTCTTATATTCACCGTGGATTAACTTTTAAAAAAATGAACCCATCTGCATGAGTGCCCTCATTTGAATTCTGTGATTTTTCTTCACTTCTAGCTAGTCACTAAGCATAAGTTTCCTGAAAATAGAAGAGACTCAACTACTGTTATTCAAATAATGACCATTTTGCCAGGGGGGAGTGTTGGGGAGTTGATTAAAGCTAACAAAACCATTGCCAGGTTTCCTAGATTAAGAAAAGGTTTTCTTTACCCCTGTGCTCTTGATAACACTATGGACAACATAGAAGACTAAGAGGCATTTCTTTTGTGTCACTCAGAGTTTCTCATTCAGGAAATTCTTATTGAATATGCACTGTGTCTCAGACACTGACTAGGCACTTGGCATTATGCAGGATGGAGAAATCCCTGACCTCAGGGAGCAGAGTTGAGGGGAAGGTAAGGCTTACTCATGAGCAAGAAAGGGCCCTGAGATGCCCTTATATGGTGGTCACTAAGGGTCCTACTCAATGTGTACCATTTAGGAATAAGTGTGTCTGCATGTGGAGAAGGCAATGGCACCCCACTCCAGTACTCTTGCCTGGAAAATCCCATGGACAGAGGAGCCTGGTGGGCTGCTGTCCATGGGGTCGCTAAGAGTCGGACACGACTGAGCGACTTCACTTTCACTTTTCACTTTCATGCATTGGAGAAGGAAATGGCAGCCCACTCCAGTGTTCTTGCCTGGAGAATCCCAGGGATGGAGGAGCCTGGTTGGCTGCCGTCTATGGGGTCACACAGAGTCGAACACAACTGAAGCGACTTAGCAGCAGCAGCAGTAGCAGTGTCTGCATGTGATAGAAAACCTAAAAATACAGTGGCTTAAAGACACTAAGTCTTATTTTCTCAAAGGTTAGAAGTTTTGATCATAACTGATGTGGTATTCCATGATGCTTTCAGGGACTTAGGCTTCACTAATCTTACCCCTCCATTGTCCGTAGTGTGTGGTCCTCATTCACATGGTCCAGTGTGGCTGCTAGAGCTCCAGCTATCACATAGTCATTCCAGGAGAAAGAGAAGAAGGGCATACTTTCTCCCTTTTAAGGAAGGTTAGGAAATATATTCTTTATTCTAGCCAGTCATATGCACAGCTAAAATTCAGGAGGTTTATTACTAAAGAAGAAAGGGAGATGGTATTGAGGTAGGCAGCTAACAACATCTCAGGCACGGGGTACAGGGGTGAGGGAAAGCTTTGTAAAGGAGTTGGGATGTTACTCAGGCTTTCATGGACTGTGTAGTGTTTGAAGATTAGTGGACACTCTGTTCACTGTACACTAGACCCCTCTGCTGTGGCAGATATAATAGAGCTTGTGAAGGGCCTGCCCTGGCAGCCTGGTTGCTACCTTTCCATTGATAGAGCCCTGACCACCTAGTAGCTCCAAGAGTCAAGTTGTAGCTTAGCAGGTTTTGATTATTACTGTTATTTAAAAATTTAAGTATAGGAGATTTTGTAGGAAATCATACTTGGAAGTTCTTAGAATGGAATCTTAGTTACTTATTATTTATTTTTTTGTCATCCATAAAACATACACCTGACCCTATAAAGCATGGCAGATAAAGGGGAGGGAGGGGACTTCCCTGGAGGAACCGAGGTTAGGACTCCAACTTCCACTGCAGGGGACAAGGGTTTGGTCCCTGGTTGGGGAACTAAGATCCAACATGCTGTGTGGAGCAGCAGAAGGTAAAAAGTAAACAAAGTTAAAAAAAATAAAGGGGAGTAGAAGACAAGCTGAAATCCAGAGACACTCAGCAGGGGCAGTGCAGTTGGATGGTCCTAGAGAAAAGCTTTTCCTTCTTCATAATTCCCTTGCTTCTGTTTTACCCACATCCCAGAGTAGAAACTGGCAATTTGATTTTCTCCCTTTTTCTTCTCCTCTAAGGTTTGCAGAATACAGACAAGCAGGATTACATGAATGTCATGCTGCCAACAAATTAAGGATGTCTACTACCAATTGCCTGTATTAAAAGATTGTTCTGTAGGTACTAGCTGATGCACTTGAACAAGACAAAGTGTACATATGGAAAGCAAGAGGTGGAATTATAATTTTGTGCATATGATATATATTAAATGATATGCTGTTTATTGGGCTTCCCTGATGGCTCAGTGGTAAAGAATCCACATGCAATGCAGGAGCTACACAGGGCGTGAGTTTGATCCCTTGGTCAGGAAGATCCCCTGGAGGAGGGTACAGCAACCCACTCCAGTATTCTTGCCTGGAGAATCCCATGGACAGAGGAGCCAGGCAGGCTATAGTCAATAGGGTCACAAAGAGTTGGACATAACTGAAGCAACTTAGCATGCACACACATGCTATTTATTATAAAAAATGAGAGAATACAGTAAGGTAGTTTGACATGAAATTAATATCCAAAAAAGCTTTAGAGAAGAACAAACTTGTAAAAATAGTAGATAGAATAGAAGCAGACTCCATTCATAGCAAGGATATGTGAGAATAATTAAGATGAATTATTTTGTAGGATATTACGTGTTTTAAATATGTGTATGTTATACATATTTAAATAGTATGATACTGGCAATTGAATGGACAGGAAGATCAATAGTATAGAATAGAATCCAGAACTAGATACCAATATTATATTAAAAATTTGTCTATAAATGAAGGTGGCATTATGTATCAGAAAATAAAATGATAGATTTTTCAATAACACAGTTTGGGACAACTGGGTAGCCATCTGGAAAAACAAAAATTGGATCAATACTTCACTTCTTATGCCAACATAAATGCCAGATGGATAAAAATTTTAATATTAAAAGTAGTTGAAGACAGAAATTTTAAAAAATCTGTGGTGACACGGTCTTCCTAAGTATAATACAAATCCTAGAAATCATAAATTAAAAGATTAATATATTACATTTTAAAAAACTAAGAAAAACTCATACCTCATGGAGGCTAGGTCCCTGATAGGTTCATGGACCATCAGAAAGTCAAGAAACAGTGAACAGAGAATTACATATAAAACCCAAAGACTAATATCCTTTATAAAGAGTTCTAATATATTAATAGAAGAAAAAATGGGGAAAAACAAGAATAGAATATTGACAGAAAAAAGATATAAAAATGACTCATATAGAAAGATACTCAACCTGAAACAAAGTTGTTTTTTTTTTAAGACTATCTGAATGGTAGTTAAAATTTTTTAAACTAGCAGAATGATAAAAAATTTATCATTGAGGGTGAAGGGAACCAGATGTAAATTGGAACAACTTTCATGGTGGGTGTTTTGATTAATCTTTATCAAAATGAAAAGTACACATTAACTCAATAATTCCATTTCCAGAAATGTTATCCTTCAGAAACATTTTTAGAAGATTCATCGCTGCATCTCCATGTCATCATTGCTCTGTGTTTCATTTTGCTCATCTTTGAAGTGGCAATAAGGGCTTCTCAGGTGGCTCAGTAGGTAAAGAATCCACCTGCAATGCAGGAGATGTGGGTTTGATCCCTGGGTTGGGAAGATTGCCTGGACGGCATGGCAACCCACTCCAGTGTTCTTGCTTGGAGAATCCCATGGACAGAGGAGCCTGGTGGACTGTACAGTCCATGGGGTGACAGAAAGTCAGACACGACTGAAGAGACTGGGCACATGTGCATGCATGAGGTGGGAATAATAATTCTAGTTTCCTGATGCATGAAATGGCTGGCGTAAGAGTACCTCAGGAACAAGCTAGGCTGCCTGAGAGAAGAAGAAAGGTAGTCTTTAATTTTAAGACATCATTCTGGTGTTTCAGAAAAGGGGTCCTAATTATAAGGCAATTGCCCTGTGCTTTGAAATACTGGGGCTAAACGTACACCTGCTTTTCTACTCTGGCATCAAGAGTTGTGTTTGGCTGCACCTGGAAGGCTTTTGGAGGCCAGAGTGATGGGGGTGGCTGGTAGCCTCTTTGGCACAGGGCCCCGAGAGATGGAGCAGGGGGTCCGAGCACCCCTCGCTACATCCAGTCTGGCCTTCTCATATGCCTCAAGGTGGAAGATCTCCTAGGACCATCCTCCTGGGTCCAGCATGTGGGGAGCCTTCAGATTTGACATTATTTTAATTTGACTCAGATAATGATGCAACCTATTACACAGCCTATCTGCATAATTTTAGGTAAGGAAATTGCTCAGGGAGGTCCCTGAGTAGTTGGAGGCCAGAAAGAAATATTTTCAAGTAATTAACGGGTGGACAGGTAAAGATTTTTATTATTAAAAAAAATGGAAAAGTCCTAGAATAGCATGTTATAGATCATATCTGTCCAGAAAAGGCTATCAACCAGAAGCTGAAATTCATGGATGTAGAAACTTTGGTTTTAATTCCTTTTCTTCTTTAAAATTGTAAAACTGCCTTGTTATAGTTGCTTGTTTTTTTCCTCCTTAACTCCCAGATAAGGCCTAATAAAATAACCATTCTGAGAGGCTAGAATTTAGCAAAATGAAGAGAATTTAACTTGGATGAATACATTATGCATAAGAAATAGAGCCTCAGTTTGGGCTTTCTTAATGGCAGATGTCTAAACCACCAAATGATTATGTTGATTTTGTGGGTTTCTTGAAAGAGATCAAACATTTAACATCTCTCGGACTTGTGTAATACTTCAGCTAGTGCATTAGTTAGGTCAAGAAAAATAAGGCAAGCAGAATGGGATTTCCAATAGAGCTTCCTATCTGGGTTGGAAGAATACACTCTAATGATTTGTTATGATCACTTAATAAATTGCACCTATAGCAAATGCACCTTGGGCCTGGAGTCAAGTGCATTAGCTGAAAAGGCTGTCACATCCGAAGGCTTCTGAAATGCCTGCATGAAGTATAATTCGTTAGTTGAGCATCAACAACATAAGCGACTTGGTGATGACCTTTTGGGAGCTCATGTTTCAAAGCAGATCATGCTGATGTGGCCAGAACCTAAGAACGCAAGAGAAAATGAACCAAATGTTGCAGCACCGATGAGCCATCTGTGTGCTGTTTAAAGTAAACCTCAGAAAGGGAAAACAGGGTGAAAGAAACCTAAATGAATTAGGGATCATTGCTTTGCTTTTCACGAAGGGAGAGATTTAAGCACAACTCTTGTAACACCTTGGGAATAGAATTCGATTACAAAAAAATTTAGATTTCAGATTCCCTGTTTTAAGCATGTCTTATGAATGAAATAAAGAACAGTGAGACCTCATTTACCAGGGAGTAGATTTCAGGTCACTCTGGGAACCGGAACAGGCCCATGAATATGGAAATACTATGGAAGAGCCAGAAGAACTGAAAGGCCAGAGGTCCAGCCTCAGCCATCCTCTGGCTATTCTCTGGACCTCGGTTTCCTCATTGTTGAAATGAAGGCGTTAGACAGTTTCAAGATCTCTCTCCCTGTTAAAAATTTTTTTAAATGTGCAATCTTTGTTTTATTTGTGTTTATTATGTGTTGTTGTTTAGTGGCTAAGTTGTATCCAACTCTTTTGTGACCCCATGGACTGTAACCCACCGGGCTCCTCTGTCCATGGGATTTCCAAGGCAAGAATACTGGAGTGAGTTGCCATTTTTTTCTCTAGAGGATCTTCCCAACACAGGGATCAAACCCCACATTTCCTGCTTTGGCAGGCGGGTTCTTTACCACTGAGCCACCAGGGAAGCCCATTTGTGTTTATGCATTTATGTATTTATAATATTTAAAAAAGTTTTAAAAAATGTACTTTGTAAAGAATTCAAACAGTAAAAAGGCAGATGGCAAAAAATGACCTTCCTCTTATCCCAGACTCCCATCTCACTCTGCAGAGGCAACCTTTATACTAGCTCCTTGTATATCTTTCAAGAAATATCTTTATAGGCATATTACATATGTATCTTTTGAAAGTGAATGAGATAATTGTCATGTACATTGTTCTGCTTCTTCCTTTTTTTGCTTAACAATTTTGAAAACTTTATACTTTTGGAAGTTGTAATTATAAGCTCGATATTTATTTTCTCTTGCAGACTGGGCAGTATGATAATCCATAGTTCAGTCATTAGTTGAACTAATGTCTTGTTGATGAAGAGTCAGATTATATTCATAGATCTTCAGCTCCCTATAGCTCTAAATTTCTATGACTTTTGACATCTTGGGGAAAGATATCTGGGTAAGAAGAAATACAGCTGTTACAAATCACATGTGCTGCTCCTCTTGGGAGATAAAAGCCCACCCGTTATCAGTCCTTGACCACAGTCACATATAGAATGAGATGGCAGGTGAAACGCCAGTTCTTACATCATCGGAGGCAGGAGATAGAGGAAGCATATGGGATCTCACAGTGTGGGCCTCTTGCACCATTTTTTTTTTTTTTTTTTTTAATCTTTCTGCAGTGCTCCCTGGCATGTTGGATCTTAGTTCTCCTACCAGGGATGGAACCCAGCCCCCCTGTATTGACAGAAGGTGTCTTAACCTCTGGACCACGAGGGAAGTCCCTGCACCTTCATTTTTACCCAAGTGAGAACCTCTGTTCCTGTTGTGGGCTAGATTATTGGTAAAAGGGTGAATCAGATTGGAGACCAAAACTTCACTACCTTTTAAATGATGTATACCTGTTAGAGATTTCGCATATCAGAAAGTTAAAAGAATAATCTGTGGTTGCTGAAGAAGAGGTTCTTTGGCAAAGAGGGTTGAGCGGATAGAGTGGGAGCCAGAAATAAGGGCGTTCAGAGTTAGGGTTGGTGGGGGTGGGGCAGGGTGATTTTTTTCTCTGTGTCTAATGATTAAGTGACAATACCCCTGCCCTCTCAGGGTTGGAGAGGAGACAGTGGAAAGGCAATCTTGGACTGCCCAGGTATTTACCAAGAAGCTTCAAAGTAGTCATCGTGGGAAAAGCCTGAACTATGTTGAACTTCCTTCTCTTATGGCTTGGTACTTGTTTTGTTTAAAATCACACATGAGGGGAGTACTAAGTTTTTAGGACTGAGGATCTAAAGGCCACACTCAGCCCTAAGAGGGAGCTTTAGGCGATCAGCAATCCGTGTCCCTCCGCCATGGCCAGGCTGGGCGGTTCTCCTTTCCAAGCTGGATGGTTTGCATTTGTGTGGCAGGATGAGGGGCACGTTCTACAGTCCACCCCCCGCCACCCCCAGACCGGATTTTCTCACAGGAGCAGGACTGCACACACCTGCTGTGTCTCCAGAGAGGTTGTGGGTTTTCACTGTGACTCACGAGTCTTATTTATGACCACTGCGCTGGTGGAGACAGACAGACAGAGTGACACAGGCTCACAGAGGGATTCCCCTCTTTCCATTCAGAGATTTTTCTGGAACACCCCCAGCATGTTGGTTTTCAGCATTCAAGAAAGAAAAAAGAGAAAAACTCATTATTGGGCAAATTTAGCCACCTTTTCCCTACCCTGTTTATTCACAAAAGGCCTTTGGTTTAAGAGTCCACTTAGTTGAATTCCAAGCATTTTGATGTCAGCATGGACATCTTGATGGACATCTTCACTTTGTGTGTGAGGAGAGCCAGGGTCCTTATCAGCCTCCACTCCTCACACCTCTTTTAGTAAATCTTGTCTCTGCTGGCTGGTATTTGAGGTCATTAGCTTAGTGAAACTGGGCTTTTGTGGGGGCTCAGTGTTAAAGAATCTGCCTGCCAATACAGTAGATGTGGATCCCATCCCTGGGTTGGGAAGATCCCCTAGAGAAGGAAATGACAACCTATTCCAGTATTCTTGCCTGGGAAATCTCAGGGACAGAAGAGCCTGGAGGCTACAGTCCATGGGGTTGCAAAAGAGTCGGACACAGCTTAGCAACTAAACAATAACAGTAACAATAAGCTTAGTGGAACAGGCCCTGTGCTAATGAGTCTAAGGTCACAACTTTGCATAGAGGGAAGCTTTGCTCTCCCTTGCAGGGCACCTGCCAGCTGCCCATGTTTCCATCAGGTTCGAGGAGGCCATGAAGAGGGTACAGGTGGCTTAAACTCAGTCCATCTCTTTTTCTTTCTGGACACAAAATACAGAGCTGAGGTTCTTGTGATTGTAGGTCTGTAATTCTGTCCTAGGAAATGATGGTTTAAGTATGCATTTACATTCAAGTCTCAGGGATTAAT
Organism: Neotragus pygmaeus; assembly: GCA_006410875.1. Classification (NCBI taxonomy): domain Eukaryota; kingdom Metazoa; phylum Chordata; class Mammalia; order Artiodactyla; family Bovidae; genus Neotragus; species Neotragus pygmaeus. The sequence continues at coordinate 2,866,457 of SJYV01002182.1, forward strand.
GTTTGGAAAAATTTGCACTCGTGACCAGAGTTCCTCAGTGTGCATGGTTCATTTGTTCATGAAGTTAGTGAGTGTCAAGGACTCTGTGGATACTGAGAGTTAAGACATAGTTCCCACCTATGTTAGTTTCCCAGGGCTGCTGGAACTAAGTGCCACAAACTAGGTGGCTTACAACCGCAGAAATGTATTTTCTTGCTGTTCTGCAAGCTACAAGCCTAAAGTCAGGGTGTCGGCAGGGTCAGGCTTCCTCTGAAGCCTGGAGGGGACTCCCTCCACTTCCAGCTTCTGGTAGCCCTGGGCCTTCCTTGGCTTCTGTCAGCAGAGCTCCAAGCTCTGGCTCTGTCTTTTCAGGCTGTCTCCCTCCTTTTGTTTTCTCTTCTTATGACAACAACAGTCATTGGATAGAGGGCCCACCCTAATGACCTCATTTTCCCTTGATTACATCTGTAAAGACTCTATTTCCAAATAAGGTCACATTCACAGGTGTCAGGGCTTAGGACTTCAATATACCTTTCTGGGGATACAATTCAACCCACGACTCCACTTGTCTGTAGGTATCTTTTAATTCGTGGGGAAAAGTGTTGGAAAAGGATGGTGACCTTAGTACTAAAAGAGACCTAAGCACTATGTTGTAAGAGTCCAAGGAAGGAAACACACACACACACAAACACTGTAATACCAAACATGCGACTATGGAATGATGCAGAATGGGTAAGTTATAAAGACTCTCTTGGAGAAGTTTTCCTGGGCATGTGGCCTTGAAGGATAGGGTTTAGTACTAGAGAAGCAGGCAGTGAAGGGAATTTCAAACTAAATGTAAGCAAAGTTCTGAAAGTACCCTTGTTTCAACCTGGGAAGAAAGATGCTTCTGGCAGAAATGTGAGGACAAGATTGAAGATCTGGAGACTAGAGGCCTAATGGGAGATTCTGTAGGAGCCTCAGGCTCACCAGAAGGCCTGAACTTAGAAATAGTTGCGGGGTAAGAAGTCAGGGACAGATTATAAGGACTGGGGTGAGGGTGGGGCATTGGTAGAAGGTAGCATTGGATGGTTACAGGGAGATGGTCAGGGGAGACATGGCTTTCAGTGTTCTGTTAGGGTCGACTGGAGGGAGGGTGATGCCTTTCAACAGGAGAGGGAGCTTAGGAAGAAAGCACATTAGAAAAGGAAGGTAAATTTGTAAATACGTTGAGTTTGAGGTCCTTGCAGCTCTAGGTGGAGATGCTCAGCACAAATGCTAAAACTTGAGGCATTCTGGAAGAAGAGGTCCAAGTTGGAAGCAAGAATGCCAGCATGCTGATTAGAAGAACCATGCGGGTGGATGCAGTGACCTGGAGAGAGGGGACAGAGGCAGAGGAGCAGTGGGGCAAGGCCCATGCCTTGGGGAATGCCCAGGAGAGGGACAGGGTTAGGGGACAGCTGACAGGCTGAGAGCAGAGAGTGCAGAGCGGACAGGGAGCCAGCAGGGCTTTGTCGCCCTCACACTAGCCGGGGAGACTGGCAGAGCTGACAGCAGGTGTTCTGTCTGAAGACTGATTGGGAGAAAATGCTCTCAGTGGGGTGATTAGGGGCAGGACCCAACTTGTAGGAGGTTGGGGAGATGAACGGGAGATGTGGCAGGGAGGCAGCAAGGGTGGACTGTCACTCTGGAAAAGGAGAGAAGGGTGGACTGTCACTTCTTGGCAGGATAAATTGAGAAGGCAGGTCACCTGAGGAAGCAGAGTAAAGAGAAGGAATAGTCCATCAGGAAGATAGAAGAGGATCATCATTGGATGAAACGAGTTCTGGAAGAGAGAGCAGGCTGTGGGGTGGGTAGCCAGGAAAGAAGTTTAACTGAGATTCTCAAGGGAATCGTGTAAGATTCCTTGTATGAATGCAGCATGAATCTTGTGGGGATTCTTAATTCACGAGGCTCATTCACAGCCCTCCCTGAAGACTAGAGACTGGACGAATTGACCTGTAGACACAGAATTTTGTGACTGTTGGCCTCTGCTGTGCCCTACTTCCATGGAACTGCAAGCTCACACCCAGTTCCAGAAGCTTCCCCTAGAGAATGTATAGATTGATGTTGTTTTTTGCCACACTGCATGGTATGTAGGATCTTAGTTCATCAACCAGGGATTGAACCTGCATCCCCTGTACTGGAAGCATGTAGTCTTAACCACTGGACTATTAGGAAAGTCCTGAGATTTGTCATTTTCTGGCTGTTTCCAAAACTAAAGGATAGCTCTACCATCCCAGATAGGCTTTCTCTGACCTAAGGATTAAAGTGTCATCTGGGTGTATAGAATGGCTATAGGAGAATGGCCCGGAAATAACTATTTCCCCTCTGTTTGTATCCAGGGAAACAATTATGTATTTTTCCTCACCCTCCCTCTCCCTGGATTTCAGCCTCTGGATCTGGATCTAGGGAATGTAGTGAAAGTACAAGAGTTATATGAGAAATGCATGTGTGCTGGTTTTGTGGTTCTGAAGGGAGAGGCAAGGTTGGTGTTGGCTGGAGTGGTTGAGAAAGGTTTCACGGAAACAAGAGTGGGACTTTGAATGATGAGATGGTTGCATAGATAGATAAGAAATGCAGTAGCATCCTAGGTTGATGGTCAATGTACTGGAAACAACATGATGTGTCCATGAGACAAAGAGAAGACTGGCCGGA
>SJYV01002182.1:2869211-2943418 GCA_006410875.1 Neotragus pygmaeus
CACCATTAATCTTGCGATAAGATTTATGTGTTGTCTAAGGCATGGTAACAAATTATGCTTTGTCAGTTAATTATAAGATCCTTTATAAACTGCCCCTCATTTTTATCTTTTTGGCTTCATCTATATATATTTTTACTGAATACCCTACACCACAGGTGAGTGGTGTGGTTTATTGTTGCCATAACATCTTATTCTTTCCGTTGGAAACCCTGCCTTATGACCCCCACCCCTTCCCACCCTCCTCCCTGTCTTATTGGCCTTTGCAAGCAAAAGAGTGAAAGTGAAAGTCGCTCAGTCGTGACCAACTCTTTGCGACCCCGTGGGCAGTACAGGCCATGGAATTCTCCAGGCCAGAATACTGGAGTGGACAGCCTTTCCCTTCTCCAGGGGATCTTCCCAACCCCGGGATCAAACCCAGGTATCCTATATTGCAGATGGATTCTTTACCAGCTGAGCCACCATGGAAGCCCAAGAATACTGGAGTGGGTAGCCTATCCCTTCTCCAGTGGATCTTCCTGACCCAGGAATCGAACCAGGGTCTCCTGCATTGCAAGTGTATTCTTTACTAGCTGAGCAGGGAAACCCTGGTAAGCAAAGGAGGGGCTTCCCCAAAGCCCCAGAGACTCACCCCCATACTCCTTTTGCCCTAACCTCTGTTGGGGCATCCACTCCACTGTATTTTCATTATTTGATTCCTTGTCTGTCTCTCTAGCATCTCTAAGATGCTGAAATATAGGAACAAGCTAGACCTCTGTTTGTTGTTGTTGTTGTTGTTTTCCCCCTCTGTCAATCCCATTGTCTTAAATTTTTCCTTTGATACTATAAGAACTGAAAAAGGTTGGCTGAGTCAGGGGTGAGGTGTGCATGAGTTATGAGTTATAGAGTGAAAGAGGGAAGCAACGACCAGGTGGGCTTCCTTAATGGTTCCACACAGAGACCTTTGGGTTGATGGGCTGCTGGTGGGGTTGAAGAACCGGGCCCTGAGCTGGGTTCCTCTAGGCTTAGCTCTGCTGTCCTCATCAATACACAGGCCAAGTTTCCTTCAGCCATGGTGACTGTTTGTTTCAGTCCGTTTTGAGGTGTTGAGTCTTCCTCGCTACCTGCAGGCCTTCTCTAGTTGCAGTGGGCAGGGACTCCTCTCTGCTTATGGCGTGCTGGGCTTCTCATTCCGATGGCCTCTCTTGTTGCGGAGCGAGGCTCCAGGGCTCAGAGGCTTCGTGGCTGTGGGGCATGGGCTTGGTTGCCCTGTGGCACATGGAGTCTTCCTGGACCAGGAATCCAACCCGTGTCCCCTGCGTTGACAGGTCGACTCTTATCCTCTGGACCACAAGAGAGGTCCCGTGGTGACTTAAAAACCGATCTCAAGGAAACCTGCCATGATTGTGACGGTCCTGGAGAATTTCAGAAGCAGACTGGTGTGTGTAGTGCTCAGGGTTGAGCAGGCTGTTAAAAGTATGAAACTGATTCCTCAGAAGGTAGTGGCTTTGAGGAGACGTGTGTGGCTGCCAGGTGATGAGGAAGGTGTGAAGTGGAAACACCCTTTAGGCCCTGGAAAGCTCTAGTGCCAATGGTGCCTCATGTGTCTGGTGGGAGGGAAGACACTTGGTTTTCATACTGATGAGGGCTGGATGCAGGGTTGGGGGAGTTGTGGAGTCAAGAGGGTTGTGCTGGATGAGAGCTCTCTGGTTGTTTTCGGTGGTTGGCAGCCATAGGCTGGGCTGGAGTGGGGAGGCTGTCTGGGCCCAGCCTGTGAAGGAGGAAAGCTTAGGTCACAAGACTAATGATTGCCCTGAGCTAACCAGACTGCTTGGGGCTGGAGGTGAAATGGTTAACTGAGGTTTCTTTCCAAGGACAGAGGACTAAGCTCTGAGGCCCCACTAAGAGCCAGGGGCTGTGCTAAGAGTCAGGAGTACAGCTGTGAGTGAAGCAGGGAGATGCTCCAACTCAGGCGGTGGGGAGAGACACCTACCAAATAATCCCCAAACAAATGGAAAATTGCAACAGCGATGAGGGCAATGAGGAAAGGAGAGATGGTATAAAGATATTTTGAAGCAGGAGATTTTGACTTGGGAGGTCAGAAAAGGCTGTCTGGGGTCAGGTATCTGAGCTCCTTGGAGCAGTTGAGTAAAGACAGAAGAGAAGGGGTCTGAAGCTCAGGAGCCACAGGAGAAGCACGGTGCTGTCAGTTTTTGATGTGATGGACCTCTTCATGGTATCCGTGTTTCTGCTGCCTGGAGATAATCTAGGACATGAAACTGAACCTTGCTTTGACCAGAACCTTGCAGGACCTTGAGGTCATCACTCTCTCATAGGTGGGTATTATGAGTTGAATTGTGTTCCCCCCACCCCAATAAAGATATGTTGCAGTCCTAACCCCTCGTATGTCAGAATATGACCTTGTTTGGAAGTAGGGTCCTCACAGAGGTAATCAACTTATGGTGAGGTTGTTAGAGTGAGTTCCAACCCAATATGATTGGTGTCCTTATAAAAAGAGGACAATTGGACACAGAGGGAGACCCAGGGAGAATTGGGCTACATGAGGATAGAGGCAGGGATTGGTGTGATGGTACCACAGCCAGGGAACATCTGGGGCTACCCGAAGCTGGAAGAGGCAGAGAAGGAGGGTGCATGGCTCTGCCAACACTTTTATGTCAGACTTGTAACTTCTAGAACTGCAAGAGAATGTATTTTTGTTGTTTAAAGCCACCCAATGTGTGGTTCTTTGTTGTGGCAGCCCTAGGAAAATAATATAGTAAGGGAGAAAGAAAATGGAAGGTTTGTATTGGAGATTAATATAGAATATTTTGTATTATTAATATGATTATAATATTAATAAAAATATAATGTAAAATATTATATTCCAGGAACTATTGTTATCTTATGGGGTGGATTCTCTTTTGATTTTCAGATGTGTGTGTGTGTGTCTGGGTGTGTGCAAGCTCACACACGTGCTTTGTGTTTCTTTTTGTAAAAACTGGAAGAACTGAAGTCAAATTGGGCTGCCTTATAATCCAGTCTTTTTGATCATCAGAAAATTCACACTGGAGAAAGGCCTTTTGAGTGCAGTGAATGTGGGAAATCAAATAGTAGATCGGGTCTGTTTGGTTATCAGAGAGTTCACACTGGCGAAGGGGCCTTATGAGTGCAGCCAATGAGGAAAGCACTGGCGTTAGTGGAGTCTGGAGTGACCCAAGTGGAATCATCAGGTAGCAAATGGGCCATTTCTAGGGAGAAATTTGAGGCACAGAGAGGGTGTGTCTTTGGATTGTTACCTCCCAGCAACGGACAGATATTTGGGATTCAGTGTCAGGCTGTCTATTTCAGGACAAGGGGAGTCTGCTCATTGTGATCCTCTTTCCTTTCCAACCCAGCTTTGGGAACTCAAAGAATACCTAGTCCACCCTCTGTCCCTGGCCTGCTCCTCAAGAGTCCTGCTCATACACTGCAGTTCATGCTAGGTGGTCACAGCTACGCACTGGGAAGCAATATTCATGGCGTTCCTGTGAATGATCCCATTATCCACCTGGTAAAGCTCTGTTCCCACCCCCTCCATGCCACAGCACTGCAGTGGGTTTAGGGCAGCCAAGAGTGGAGAAGAGACTTGTCTGATACTGTATGATATCTCTTATGTGCAATTTTAAAACAGTACAAGTGAATACACATGCGAAACAGAAACAAGCTCAGGTTTAGGGGCTTCACTGGTGGTTCACTGGTAAAGAACCTGCCTGCCAGTGTGGGAAATGTGGGTTCGATCCTGGGTCAGGATGATCCCCTGGAGGAGGAAATGGCAACCCAGTCCAGTATTCTTGCCTGGAGAATCCCATGGACAAGAGATCCTGGCAGGCTATCGTCCATGGGGTCGCAGAGAGTTGGACATGACTTAGCAACTACACAGATATGGATGGTAGCTACCATAGAGAATTTTTCACTTTCTTATGCTAAAAAAAATGCCGCGGTCAGTCCATCTATGGTCAGATCTCCAGCCCTTTATAAAAGGACAGAACTTTAACATGCCTCTGCCCTGGGAAGTAAGTCTCAATGACTTGCAGAGGCACTAAGGGGTAAATAATTCCTCAGATCTTTGGGGGACAGTTTTGATCTAGAGAGGGGAGAGTGCAGAGCTTGCTAGGGCAATAAAGGCCTGCACTGCAGAAGATGCCATACCAGAAGGGATAACACAGTGAAGAGAGCAAGTGTTGTTCACTTCATTTTGGGTTATCACAGGCATGGCCCCGGGTGAAGGCGAAATAATTCTTATTGGTCCAGGCAGCTTCCCATTCCCACTTATATTCCAGGATGACAAAGACGCATCTTTTACATGGGTGTTCTATTAAACACCTGGATTCTTAGAGACATCGATGGGCCTGGATTATTTTCTTCCTTCCTTAGTATCTGAAATTTAGGAATTATCTCACAATATAAAATCACAAAGCAAACACAAAGATGAGCAAACCTGAAGTGGGGAGTTATCCACTGAAGTCTGAAGCAACCTGCTTTTAGTAGCTGGTGAGAAGGCTTTGATGTTAGGTGGCCTGGAGCTCTAGTCCCAGCGCTCGGACAAGTTATTTCCTTTTGTCAGTGTTAATGTCCTCATCTGTAACATAAGGATGGTAGTACATACCCTACATACAGTCCTTGTGCTGCTGATCAAATAAGAACATCTGTAAGGTTGGTTGTGGCTATATCTACTCTGAAATGTGGGATTTATGCCTCCTGAAGGCTGATCTCTGGGATCTAGTTTTTCTTTTCTCTCTCTCTTTTTTTTTTTGCAGCTTTGTTAAAGTATAGTTGACAAAAATTGTACATATAGGTATTTCTTGACTTATGATGTGGTTCCATCTGATAAACCCATACTAAGTTGAAAGTATCAAGTTGAAATGCTTTTAATATACCTCACCTACCAAACATTATAATTAGCCCTGCCATCCTTAAAGGTGCTCAGAACACACACTAGCCTGAAGTTGGGCATGATCATCTAACACAAAGCTTTGTTGCTGTTCAGTCACTAGGTCGTGTCTGACTCTTTCCGACCCCATGGACTACAGCACACCAGGCTTCCCTGTTCTTCTCTATCTCCAGGAGTTTGCTCAGACTCATGTCCATTGAGTCTGTGATGCTATCCAACCATCTTGTCCTCTGTCTACCCCTTCTCCTCCTGCCCTCAATCTTTCCCAGCATCAGAGTCTTTTTCCAATGAGTTTGCTGTTTACACCAGGTGGCCAGAGTATTCAGGTGGCTGGAGCTTCAGCTTCAGCCTCAGTCTTTCCAGTGAATATTCAGGATTGATTTCCTTTAGGACTGACTCTCATATCATCTGTTGACTACTGTACTGAATGTGAAAAACAGAATGGCTGTCTGGGCAAAGAATGGTTGTAAGTTTATCAGTTTTCTCCCCATGTGATTGAGTGGTTGACTGGGAGCTGCCACTTACTTCCCTGCCCAGGATCATGAGAGAGTATATACTGCATACTGACAGCCTGGAAAAAGATCAAAATTCAAAGTGCAGCATCTACTGAGTACATATTTACACCATCATAAAGTTGAAAATTTTTAAGTCACATCTGTCTGTATTTAGGTCATGCAATGTGATTTTTTAAAGGTGTACAATGTAATGTTTTAATATACATTGTGGTCATTTTGAAATGATTGTGAAATGATTACTGCAATCAAATTAATTAACATATACATCACCTCACATGTGTGTGCTAAGTCGCTTCAGTCGTGTCTGACTCTATGACCCTATGGACTGGTAGGCTCCCCTGTCCATGGGATTCTCAAAGCAAGAATACTGGAGTGGGTTGCTGGAGTGCCCATCTCCAGACCTCACATAGTTAACTTTTTTTTTTATGGTGAGAACACTTGAGATTTACTCTCTTATCTAATACCAAGTATATGACACAGTGTTATTAACTCTAGTCACCATGTTGTACATTAGATCCCCAGCATTTATTCATCTTATAACTGGGAGTTTGTACCATTTGACCAACATTCCCCTCTTTCTGCCAACCCACCCCCAGCCCTTGGCACCATGGTTTAACTCTCTGGTTCTATGAGTCTGACTTTTTTAGATTCCATGTATGAGAGAGACCATACAGTATTTGTCTTTCTGTGGCTTATTTTGTTTAGCATAATGTCTACCAGATTCATCTGTGTTGTTGCAAATGGCAAGATTTCCTTCTTTTTTGTGTCTGAATAATATTCCATTATGTATATGTCTTCCTATATACAGGGGATATGTCCCCCAACCCCCAGTGGGTGCCTAAAACTTTAGAGAGTATCAAACCCTAGGTATACTGTTTTTTTGATACATACATATCTGTGGTAGAGTTCAATTTATAATTAGGCAGTAAGAGATTAACAACAATAACTAGTAATAAAATAGAACAATTACAGCAATGGGAAGTGAAGTGTCAGTCACTCAGTTGTGTCCAACTCTTTGCAACCCCATGGCAAGCTCCTCTGTCCATGAAATTTTCCAGGCAAGAATACTGGAGAGGGTAGCCATTCCGTTCTCCAGGGGATCTTCCCAACCCAGAGACTGAACCCATGTTTCCTGCATTGCAGGCAGATTCTTTACCATCTGAGCCAGGAGGGAAGCCGCAATAGCAATACACTGTAATAAAAGTTATATGAATGTAGTCTCTTTCTCAAAATTTCGTGAGCAAATTTAAGGCTTTTCCATCAGAAATAAACCATAATACACACTATGGCTATAGTTTTTGCAGTTTGAGGTGCGGCAGCAAAACTAACACAAAATTTTTTTTCTTCACAGTTTTGCACAAATAGAAGTTTCATTCTTATAGGTCTTAGCAACCTCAGCATACGATGTTTTTTCTTCATTAAGTTGAGAACTCTCACCTTTTCACTTAAAGGAGGGCTTTATGACTTTCTTTGGCATGTCTGAATTGTCAGCATCATTATTCTTGCTGGCTCTGAGGCCATTATGAAGTAAAATGAGGGTGACTTGAACATCAGCACTGAGATACTGCAACAGTTGATCTGATAACCAAGACGGCTACTCAGTGACTAAGGGCGTGATACATTGAACAAATGGGCAGTATGGAGTGGGATAGCATGAGATTTTGTCATCCTATTCAGAATAGTGTACAATTTAAAACGTATGACTTGTTTATTTCCGGAATTTTCCATTGAATATTTTTGGAAGACAGATGACCACAGGTAACTGAAACTGCAGAAAGTGAAACCATGGCTAATGAGAGAATGCTGTCTTTTTAAATACACATATATAGTTGATGGACAGGGAGGCCTGGCGTGCTGCGATTCACGGGCTTGCAAAGAGTTGGACACGACTGAGCGACTGAACTGAACTGAACAATATTATATAAGTTATAGGTGTGCATTATAGTGATTCATAATTTAAAAGTTATTGTGATTATAAAATATTAGCCATGTTCCCATGTTGTACAGTATATCCTTCTAGTGTATTTTATACATAATAGTTTGTACTTCTTAATCACCTACCCCTGTCTTTCTTTTACCCCCTTCCCTCTCCCCCCTGGTAAACACCAGTTTGTTCTCTGCAGCAGTGAGTCTACTTCTTTTTTGTTATATTCACTGGTTTGTTGTAATTTTTAGATACCACATATCAGTGATATCATACAGTATTTGTCTTTCTTTCTTTGACTTATTTCGCTAAACGTACAGTAAACTGTGGAAAATTCTTCAAGAGATGGGAATACCAGACCACATGATTTGCCTCTTGAGAAACCTATATGCAGGTCAGGAAACAACAGTTAGAACTGGACATGGAACAACAGACTGGTTCGAAATAGGAAAAGAAGTACATCAAGGCTGTATATCGTCACCCTGCTTATTTAACTTNTGTTGAGGTCTTCTTCCCATCTTTTAATCAGGTTGTTTGTTTTTTTTGATGTTGAGTTGTATGATGTGTTTGTGTATTTTAGATATTAACCTATTATCAATCATTTCATTTACCTGTCATTTAAAAATCAATATTCTTTAATGGATACTTAGGTTGTTTTCCATATCTTGGCTATTTAAAGCACCTAGCTTTGTATCTGGTTCCATAAATATTTATTGAATCACTAATGAATGAGATTTAGCCAACGTTCCACAACAGTGATATCCAAATTAATATTATTTTTTTTTGTAGTAAGAATCCCCCTCCCCCTTTTTCCTAAGTAAAGCTCTAGGGTAACCCCTGCACAAACAGTAAATCCAAGAGGAGCTTCTCTTATTGAGTGCAGACAAGGGCTGCCTCTCTCTGTCCCCATTCCCTTTCCTTTATCCTCCCTTGGAAACGCCCTAGAAGGAGCCATCTGAAAACCTTACACTGAAGGAAGAATGGAAAACTCCAGTACAATTGGAAAGAATATTTGCTTGTTCAGGTAGTCGGTCCTTATTGCTAACTAAAAAACTTAAAATTTAGCTGTCCTTAGTAAGGATGGAATGTATTTCACCTCAGCATCTGTGTCATTCTTTTTTGCATCCTGGTAATTATTGTTATGTCCCCCTAACTGAGTTAGAGACCACAACACCACTTCCTTTATCCCTAAGTTGTATTCTCCAGCCTATAAATGAACAATTCAATTAGAAGCTCCTGGAGGGCAGGGCTCATGTGGAATCTTGTGAGTACCTCCTGCTTGAAGGACACACAGAGACCCGCTGTCTATGGAACTGATTCTTCTTTAGATTTTCTTTTATTGTCCTAAATAGAAAGCTTCACTTGTGCTGTAAAGATTCTTTCCTAGAACATTTATTTTGTTTTGTTTTTAAAAAGACAATAATTGGGCTTCTGTCACAATCTTTGGAAAACTATCTTTAACTCTGCAGCCTGTTACTTGCAACAGAACATTCATATTCTTTCCTCCATATGTTCACAGAAGATAAAGCTAAAATAGCTTGAGTTATATTACAAGTATTAAAATGACAAATATGTCTCCAAATATCAAATGACTGGAATAGCACAGATTTAAATTCCACTTAGATTGGGAGGCATTATTACTGACAACAGTATTATTCCATCCATTCATCCACCCATCCAGCCAACACTTACTGAGCATTTATTTGGTGCAGGTCCAGAGACTCATGGGTGATGCAGACTTGCATTGAAAAAGGCCAAGGAAATCATGGCAGGGAGCAGTGTGTTTAATACTTAAGATTATTAGCATTTTATCTCCATTTAATTTCTTTTGTTGTTTTTAGAATTAAATATAGGAAAACCAACTATATGTATCTCTTCAGTGTAGTATATCTGAAGACCTCTACTGGATTACTATGTAGGAGACAGTTTTCTGGCTTATAGATGGTTCCACATCATTCGTTCCTCATCCCCTGAATATTCTGTACTTTTGGACCATGACTGTCTCTTTTCAGAAACCGGGCCATTGGAGAAGGATAGGGAAGGAGGGACAAGTCTTTAGATTTTGTTAGCAAATCTTAAAGTGATTTTTCTATGTAAAATGTTACTTGAGGTCTTTGAGTTTTCCTGTGCCTGGCATTCTGACGTGAAGACATGGCCTTTGCTACTTAAAGTACCCACGGGAAGTACTCATTCTGCCAATTACAGGCACACCTTGTTTCATTGCACTTTGCTCTATTGCACTTCCCAGATAAATTTTTCTTTCTTTCTTTCTTTCTTTTTTTTTTTTTTTAAAATTGAAGATTTGTGGCAACCCTGTGTTGAACAAGTCTGTGGGTGGCATTTTTCCAACAGTGTTTGCTCACTTCCTGTCTTTGTGTCACATTTCGGTAACTCTCACAATATTTCAAACTTTTTCATAATTATTAGTTGGTTACGGTGATCTCTGATCGGTGATCTTTCACGTGACTGCTGTAATTGTTTTGGGGAGCCATAAACCATGTCCCTAGAAGACAGTGAACTTTATCAATAAATCTCTGTGTTCTGATTGCTCCACTGACTGGTTCTTCCCTTTGTCTTGCTCTCTCTTTTCAGGCCTCCTTATTCTCTGAGAATTATTCTCTGAGAATCTATTGTCAACAATATTGACATTAGACCAATTAATAACCCTACAGTGACCTCCATATGTTCAAATGAAAAGGAGAATTAATCATATGGCATATTTCATTATTACCTTATTTTAAGAAATTGCCACAATCTCTCCAGCCTTCAGCCTCCACCACTCTGATCAGTCAGAAGCCAGTAATATGGAGGTGAGATCCTCCACCAGCAAAATAACTATGAACCTCTGAAGGCTCAGATGGTGTTTAGCATTTTTTAATCACTAAAGTGCTTTTAAATTAAAGTATGTCCGTTATTGTTTAGACATAATGCTATGCACGATCAATAGTCTGCAATATAGCATGAACATAACTTTCATATGTAGTGGGAAACCAAAAAATTTGTGTGACTTTCTTTATTGTAATATTTGCTTTATTGTGATGGGTTGGAACTAAACCTGCAGTATCTCCGAGATCTGCGTGTACTACCTGGGTCATCTCATCCACTTCCTCTGAAGGTGGGTGTCATGCTTCCAGTGTTGTAGAAGTTTTGTGAAAATGAGATACCTGGTATTGTGTCTGGCAAGTGTGGATGCTCAATAAATGTCAGTCTCTTCCTACTAATTTGTGAAAATACCAAACAAGATCATCGAGTTTTAAGAAACTTTGATAACATAGTTTAGTGCCATATTTTAAGATTCTGTTGTAACTCCTATACTTAACCATTAAAAACTTTAAAACTTGGCCTGGGAGGACCAGGGTTCAAGAGGGTGGTCTAGAACTTAACAACGGTAATATAACATGACCTTTCATCATTCTCTTAGAGAGAATGGTGGCTCAGACGGGAAAGCGTCTGCCTGCAATGCGGGAGACCCGAGTTCGATTCCTGGGTTGGGAAGATCTCCTAGAGAAGGAGATGGCAATTCACTCCAGCACTCTTGCCTGGAAAATCCCATGGACGGAGGAGCCTGGTAGGCTACAGTCCATGGGGTTGCAAAGAGTTGGACACGACTGAGTGACTTCACTTTCACTTTTCATCATTCTCAGTCCCTCTTTTACTCCCATTTTACCATCTGTCAGATGGGATCCAGGAGGCTGGCTCTTTCTTAGCCCCAGGGAAACCACATGGTATGGATGACATCGTGGGATCAAGTATTTTGAGAAGTCTAAAGCTTACAANCTTTTCATCATTCTCAGTCCCTCTTTTACTCCCATTTTACCATCTGTCAGATGGGATCCAGGAGGCTGGCTCTTTCTTAGCCCCAGGGAAACCACATGGTATGGATGACATCGTGGGATCAAGTATTTTGAGAAGTCTAAAGCTTACAAGTGCCTACAACTTGCTATCATCACTATTTGGATAGGTTGAAATGAAATTTGAGTCCCTCATTCACTGTTACTTTTGGAGGAGTATCTTTTCACACCACATTTAATGCATACTTTGTCTCTGGATCTCTGGAGATTGGCCCCCTGTAACCCTAAGGACCTGAACTATTATTGCTATATTCACAGGACATAATTTTATGTGGGGTTGGGGGGAGTAGCAGCCTTTCTTTCACCTTCTTAAAACCCTAAGTCACAAAAAAAATTGGCCCAGACTTTCCAAAATAAATTCACCTTTGGATCGAGTCCAGGAGTGGAAAATTTTAGCTGGAAACGATGGCTTGTCAGAAAACATAGGAGTGACTGCAAGCTTGGGCATATGTACCCATCAGGGTAGGCTGGGTGTAATCTCATCCACACCATCCTCTGTCCTTCCCCTGAGGCTCACTGTATAGGTTACAGGCTCCATGGAAGGAGGAAGGGAGGGGAAAATCTCAAAAACTGTCTTTTATCCCCTGTCAGATCAATCTCAAGGCTCTGGCTTCTGGACTGATGGGTGGCTTGCTTTCATTTTCTGGCTTTGATAGCATTTGACTCTAATTATTCCTCTCAGCTGAGCACCCCTGACATGATGGTGGTATTGGTGGCTTTACCAGGCATAATTCCTATCCATGGAGTGTCAAAAGAAGGTGCTTATTTTCAGATCAAATGCTGCTGACCTGATTAAGCCTCCTGTCTTGCCTTGAAGCAGAGGATAATCAGTTTGTCTGGCTCCATGGCTGGTGGGACCTGGGGCTTTTTGAAGATAGTTCTGAGATTGGATGCTGAGCCGGCCTGTGTAACCATCAGACGTGTCAAGTTAGATGTACACTTTGGAGCTCTGTGTCTGGCTTCCTATGCTCTGGTCACTCTGTTCCATAGGACATTTTTGCAGATAAAGGAATCTGGTCCTCCTTGAATTTGCCATTGTTTGAGGACCGGAAACTATTTCTTCCAGGGATTTCACCTGGACAGAAATGTGTCAAGGTCAAGGTTTGGGGGTGGAGTAGATTAGGAGAAGAAGAAATGGAAGCCTGGGGACTTAGCGGGTAGGGTGGGGGAGGATTCTGAATTGATGCCAGGGTAGAAATGCCACAGGGCTGGTGGGGAGGCTAGGACTTAACAACTGCTGTCATAGTTGGCAAGAAAATAGGCTATGAAGTGAAATATTACACAGAATTGCCCTAGACTCTCAATGGAAAACTTTTTCCCCCTTCAAACAGAGGAAATAAGTGCATGCTAATAGTAATGAGAAAATAAGCCGTGGAAAGTGTCCTGTTTTTCTTCATTCTCATCTTTCCCTTCTTTTCCCTCTCTGCCCTTGTTTCAAGTCTCATCCAATCTGTCAACCAGTCTGGAAAGGTATTTGGAAATCTGGGCTCAGCCCTGGCAGGAGTCAGCCTGGAATACAGAATGATCTTTGCTTTTGCTTTGAATGAACAGTTTGCAGGTGTCAGTTGGATGCTGCCTCACTCCAGCAGTGTCTTCTCTTTTGTTCATTTCAAGGTAGGATTTTACACTGGCTGCAGGATAGCTGGGTGCCACCACCATGAATTAAATTCCAGCAGAAGCAGAATGGGAACCCCTGTCTTTTGTGTGTGAGAGGATCTGAAAATGCTGCAGGGAATTCATAGGGAAGAAATTTGATGATCCATAGCAAGAAGTACCTTTCATCTGATCTGTATCTTTCAGTTGCCAAAGTGCTTCCCCATTCTGTACTCTTGTGAGGAATAAACAGGCATATCAGGGTGGTTAAATATGCAGAAGATCCCCAACCAAGTAAACGATGAGAGGCAGAAACCTGTTTTGCCTTTCATGGGTCAGTGGAAAGTTGAGTCGGTTTTCCACTTTCGCTTGGGAAATAGCTCCTTTCCCCCAAGGACTGGGGTCCAGGCCAAGTGTAGAAGTCTGATTTTTTTGACTGTGTATTCCTCACAGTTCAAAGATAAACAGTACCTGAGTCTGTGAGAGTTGGCTTCTATGCAGTGGAAGTACCTCAGGGATCACCGTTCACTCTTTCATGTGCACATATTTCTTGGTTAGAGCATGTGTCCCAGAACACACCAGGCCTATGTCTGGCACAGGTTCCTGCCTCAGGACCCATTTCTTAAATGTGGAGGCTATTGCATTGCTTCCACTCATTGAGATGGAGCCTTCTCCAGATTGTAATTTTTGTCAAACATCTGAATTTGCTGGAGAGGCAGGACGGGTGAGTGGATAATAACACCTTATATTCTCATGTAAAGTGTTATACTTTCCGGAGCCATTTACACGTTGATTATCTCATTCTAACTTCAGAACAGCTTTTATTATCTCCATTTGACAGATGGGGAAAAAAATGGAGACACAGAGAATCTGTCACTTGCTCAAGGTCATGAAGCCAGCTCATAGCCATGCTTGCTTTTCGATCTTTCCCCTCTGTTGGCCCCTTGGCTGGTGGTGGGGCTTGGTTTCTCCCTTGAAGTCAAGGGTGTTCTCACCGACGTTCTTCCTGGCCCCCTGCTTTTGAAATGCTTCACTGGGGGAGGAAGAATGCATCTCCTGGGGCTTCTCACGTCTGTGGGACACAGTGCATGATGAATATGAAATAAAATGGAAACAGCTCCTGCTTCCTTCCCACACAGATGAGGTGAGAGTCTGCCTCTGACGTGAGAGCTGGGAATGGGGGCGGGAGGGGGGGATGGCTCTGGCTGTCCCCTTCTCCTTGCTCCTCCCGCTTCCCTTGCAGAGTGGTTCAGGGAATCCCAGGCGTGAAGCTCCGGTGAGTCAGGCCATAGTGTTCCTGCAAGACGGCTGGTGCCTGGCACCCCTGCAGGCCCCAGGCCTCCCTTCACCCAGCCCCATGCTCAGCAGACACATACATAAGGGAGGTTTGCTCAGTGACAGGCCACACGCGAGGAATGCTGCTGCACAGCCGCCACACAGTCCCTGTCCTCGATGAGTTCCTGGCCTGGTACAATCTGTTGCTGTCACTCTTTCCTGCATGTCATAGCCTGGGCATTGAGACCATCGGATTCCCGTTATAGTCACCTGGGCAGAGTAATTCGCCACTTTAAGCTGAGGCTCCAGACCAGGACTATCAAGTGCCACAGAACAAAGATGTGATGATGATGACAGCAGGTGGCCTTTGTGTCCACCAAAGCCAGTTTCTTCCATTCCCTGGGCAAACACCTAGACTGTACCTCTCAGCTTCCCTTATGGATGGTGTGG
Source organism: Neotragus pygmaeus (assembly GCA_006410875.1). Taxonomy (NCBI): domain Eukaryota; kingdom Metazoa; phylum Chordata; class Mammalia; order Artiodactyla; family Bovidae; genus Neotragus; species Neotragus pygmaeus. The sequence goes on from SJYV01002182.1 coordinate 2,883,726, forward strand.
ACAGGTGGCTGAATTCTGGCCAGTAGAAGATGGATGAAAGGGATAAGTGACTCTTCAAGGCTGGCCTGTGAAACCTCTCGGACCACGCCCCACATGCCTTCCCCCTCTTTTGGCTTCAGCATAGTCATCGTCGGGACCGTGGGTTGAAGGAGTCAGAGTCACAAGGAGGAAGGAGCTGTGGTCTCCACACCCCATGTGGGTGGGCGCACACGATGGGACTGAAGATTGCCTTGACCCCTGAAGATCTGGGTTTTCTCTTGTTTTCCTAATAAGCCAGTTTTATGAACAGAGTTGCTGGCTTGAGTCAGGAACACAGAATCCGTCTGGATGAGACAAGTGAGGCTGTGGAATTTCTTGGGCTGCTGCTCCTAGACTCGTGCTCGGGCCTGGAGCCACTACCGGTGTGACTATGTAGGTGGTGAGGACCTGTAGTCCCCACTTCCGAGAGAGAGGAAGTTGAGCCTGAGGCCTCTGAGGACTGCCAGAGCTTGGTGGCAGGTGCTGGTCTGGAATAATCTGGGCTGGGGCCAGTGCATGGCAGACCCTGCCAGGTCTGGGTGGCAGCTGCTTCAGCCTTGCCGAGACCTGGATGCTGGGCTCCCAGCCTCCCTGGGGCATGGCCAGCAGGCTGAGGTGGTCAAAGATGCCCCAGATCCAACAGCCCTTGGCTCTTCCTCCTTTCCCACACCAGCCAGCTTGGACAAGACCCTTCTCTAGCCCTCAGCGTGATTCTTTTCCTGCCCAGTGGGCTAGGTGTGCACTAGATGATTTTGGATATTTCTGAGTGTGAATTTTGAAAACTTTAATGTAAGCCATACCCCAGGGATTTGAAGAGTTCTTGGTCCGTGCCACTCCATCCTGGATTCCAATGCCCTGCCTTAGGATAGCTGCTGTGGCAGTCGGTGAATAGTGCTGCAACTTTTCCCATGATGCCAGATCAGTAACTGCCAACTTTTAAAACATCTACACTCTTTTTAAAAGAAATAGAAGCATCTCATCCCCAGCCCGGGCCTCCATGGACTTGGATATGATGGTGTCCTCAACTGTGAGAGGAGAGATGTCTCATGTTTCCGCAGCCTATTTATCTTAGTTAACAGGCATACACACAGCACTGTCCAGGTATGATACACTGTTCTCAGAACCTTCTGTGTATTAACTAACTGAATCCTCATAACCTGATGAGACAGGTACTGTCATTATCCTCATACAACTAGGGGGAACGCTGAGGTCTAGAAAGATTGAGGAACACGCCCCAAGTCTCTTAGCTAGTAAGTGGTCAAGCTGGGATTTGAACCCAGGGAGTCTGACTTTGAAGTCCACACCCTGTGACATGCAATCCATTTTATGCGCTCCTTCAAAGTCCCTCAGAACCTGTAACCTGTGCTCGTGGTGGTTTTGCCCTCCTGCTGCAGAATCACTGCCCTAAATGGCCTCGTCTTGGCCAAACCCCACTGAATATATTTTTTAGCAGTTTCCTTCTATAAAGTTTCCCACATGTTTGCCTCCTTCGGAAGCCTGTACATAGACAAATGGTTACATGGCCAGGCCCCTGGCCAGGACTCCCAGTCCTGAGAGTGACAGCAGAAGGCTCTGGACTCCGCGGCTCCAGCCTGGCCCAGAGTGTACCCAGGGCCTAGGGCACTGCTGTCACCGGGATTTACAGCTGTTGCTGACTGACATCTTGTTTTTGGCAAGACTGATCAGTGAAGCCCAGGCCTGACTGAGATGTCATTGTTTGCCATCCCCTTATCCTTACCCCCAAGGGAATCGGGGTGCTTTATTGCCCAGCTAACAGGCCTGACTTGTCTGCCAGGCTGAGCGGGGGTGCTGGGAGAGAGGGGGAAGTGTGTCTTCTCTCTTCTCTGCTTAGCATTTGGTTGGAAAACCTACTCCAGCTTCTTGCCCACTGCTCTCGGCATTCAGCCTTCCTCCAGGTTGCTGCTCCCTTTTTTATACTTTGAGAATGAAGGGAGAGGGGAGAGCAGTTAAAAGCAGTCTCACAGACCAGGATGCAGTTTGCATGTCTGCCATGTACTGTAATAGATGTGTGACTTTGGGTACAGTGCTGGTTCTCTCTCTGTCTCAGTTTCTTTATCTGCAAAACAGGCACAAAGAGTGCCTACCTCCTAGAGTCATTTTGAGGACCAAAGTGATACACAGTGGCTGTAAGGTAACTCACCACAGGGCTGAGACATAACAACCAGAAGACAAAGAAGGGACTGGGGTCAGACTGCCTGGATCAAAACCACAGCTCCATTACTTACTGCCTGTGTGACCTGGAGTAAGTCATTTAATGTCTCTCTGCCTCAATTTCCTCATTGGTAAAATGGGGATAATTAAAATAGTTATTTTACAGCATTGTTTTGAGGATTAAATGGACTAGTATTTGTAAAGTGCTTAGAACAAGGCCTCATACCTATCAAATGCTATCTAAGAATTAAAAAAAAAATTTTTTTTTGGCTGCACCATGCAGCTTTCAGGATCATAGTTACCCAACAAGGGATTGAACTTGTGCCTCTGCAGTGGGAGTGCAGAGTCCTAGCCACTGGACTGCCAGAGAATTCCCTAAGTATTTGTTAAATAAAATATATAAGTTCTCAGTCTATATTGGCTATCATTTTTATTCTATTTTCATTATTATTAACAACTTTATCATAGCCCCACAAAGGAGGCAGGACAAATACTATTATTTCACTTTGCAGGTGAAAGGTTAAGTGAGAAGGGCAGACCTCCTGTTTAGCTCCCCCTCTGTCACTTGTCTGAACAATTACACTTTCTCGCTGAGCTGTGTTCCCAGGCGCTCCTGTTAACTGCTAGCCAATCTATTCACACTGTCCTGTTTATGGCTCTAGTGGAGGTGGCTGCTGTGCGTGGCCTTCAGAAACGTCTTCCCTCCTCAGTGACTCCTGTGAGGCTCTTGGCTAGCTGGCCTTCGCTGCTCTCACCTTACATCTGCAGTCCCTTCACGGTGTGTCACCCTGCCATGGCCTGGGTACACTGTTCCCTCAGCCCAGAATGACCCTTCACTTCTNAAGAGTTGACTCATTGGAAAAGACTCTGATGCTGGGAGGGATTGGGGGCAGAAGGAGAAGGGGACGACCGAGGATGAGATGGCTGGATGGCATCACTAACTCGATGGACATGAGACTGAGTGAACTCCTAGAGGTGGTGATGGATAGGGAGGCCTGGCGTGCTGTGATTCATGGGGTCACAAAGAGTGGGACACGACTGAGCGACTGAACTGAACTGGAGGGACTGGTATACTCAAGAATGCAGAAGTTTTTGAATCTTTACTAGAGATTTGAGTCTGTGCCAAGGCTTCATCCTCTATGGGGCATATTTTTCAAGTCTGAGCAGAAAATAGTACAAGGGATTTTGGTAGTCTACCTGGTAAGCCTGCATGCTGACTCAGATGCAGAGGTGGGGCTGAGCAATGCTCTGGTCATCCTTCACAGGGATGAGACTGGTACCTTCATCTTTCCCCAAGGTGGGTAGGAATGGCTTAGGAATCCACCAAAGTGGAGGCAGGGCTCTAGACCCTTCTGGGTTTGTAGGAGAGAAACACATTCCTATGAAGGAGGTGTTTGGGTCACAGGTGTATTTTGCATTTTTTAAAGGATATAGGGTTATATTTTTATGGTTCAACAATACTGACCAGCACTGATGTTCGTAACTCCCCTTGTTAGCCTTGGATTAGAAAGGAGGGAGAAAATGGAAACCACAGCACTGGTAGTACAATTGTGTTGCCCAGGACATCGAACCTAAATTGCCGTTTGGGGCTTTACAAAGCACCACAGTTTTAACTGTCAATAACTTTCATCACTGCTAGTTTGATTTCTGTCTTTTCAGAGATACTTCTCCCATGAAAAGGAAATCAACTTTGTATGTATGCCCAACAAATCATGGAAGACAGAGAGCTATTATTTGTAAAATGTTTTAAAAATAAATTTTTACATTCATGGGCCATGAAAATGATGTTCCCCAGATTTTTCTCAACCAAATCCCACTGGTGTGAAACCAAATACAGAGACTGCTAATGACAATGTTGAGATGAAGGAAACAGGAATGTGGAAAATAGTGAAAGCTTGGGTGCTTTTGAATCAGGAAGAACTCTGAGGCCGAAGGTAAGTCCTGGGGATAGTCTAGGGATTGGTAAGGTGTTTCAGGGCCAGTTGATTACTGTGATTAGTTAGCACTATGCTTTGTGTTTTTGGGCTTCCCTGATGGCTCAGATGGTAAAGAATCTGCCTTCAATGCAGGAAACCTGGGTATGGGGAGATCCTCTGGAGGAGGGCTTGGCAATCCACTCCAGTATTCTTGCTTAGAAAATTCCATGGACAGAGGAGCATGGTGGTTGCAAAGAGTTGGACACAACTGAGTGACTAACATACACGTAAATGAAATTTATGTTTTCCCTGGAAATGACTGTCACTGAAGGGGAGGAGATAATATAGGGTTTCTGGTCACTCCAGGGCAGACAACAGGTCCCCCAGGCAGCTGGTAGGTAGGATTCACGTCTTAGAGAGATGTGGATTCCAGATGGCTCTGCCGCTCACCCTGTGGTCTCTCTCCATCTGCTGAGTTGTGAGCTGCCTGAAGCCTGCAGAGCCTGCCTTCTCAGAACTCTGATTTCATGTGGAGTCAGAGTCTCATGCTGTCCAGCATGTTAATAGTTCTTGGGGTGGCCTCAGCTTTGCAAGAAAATCTCCTTAAAGGCAGTGCTATCCCCTACCTTTTATGGATTTATACCATAAAACAGAAGAACCAGAGATCAAATTGCCAACATCTGTTTGATCATTGAAAACGCTAGAGAGTTCCAGAAAAACATCTACTTTTGCTTTATTGACTATGCCAAAGCATTTAACTGTGTGAATCACAACAAACTGGAAAATTCGTAAAGAGATGGGAATGCCAGACCACCTGACCTGCCTCCTGAGAAATCTATATGCAGGACAAGAAGCAATAGTTAGAACTGGACATGGAACAACAGACTGATTCCAAATCAGGAAAGGAGCATGTCAAGGCTGTATATTGTCACCCCGGCTATTTAACTTATATGCAGAGAACATCATGAGAAATGCTAGGCTGGATGAAGCACAAGCTGGAATCAAGCTTGCTGGGAGAAATATCCATAACCTCAGATATGCAGATGACATCATCCTTATGGCAGAATGGGAAGAACTAAAGTGCCTCTTGATGAAAGTGAAAGAGGAAAGTGAAGAAGTTGGCTTAAAACTTAACATTCAGAAAACTAAGATCATGGCATCAGATCCTATCACTTCGTGGCACATAGATGGGAAAACAATAGAAATGGTGACAGACTTTATTTTGGGGGGCTCCAAAATCACTGCAGATGGTGACTGCAGCCATGAAATTAAAATACTCTTGTTCCTTGGAAGAAAAGTTATGACCAACCTAGACAGCATATTAAAAAGCAGAGACATTTTGCTGACAAAGTTTCATCTAGTCAAAAGCTATGGTTTTTCCAGTAGTCATGTATGGATGTGAGAGTTGGACTGTGAAGAAAGCTGAGTGCCAAAGAATTGATGCTTTTGAACTGTGGTGTTGGAGAAGACTCTTGAGAGTCCCTTGAACAGCAAGGAGATATAACCAGTCCATCCTAAAGGAAATCAGTCCTGAATATTCATTGGAAGAACTGATGCTGAAGCTGAAACTCCGATACTTTGGCCACCTGATGTGAAGAACTAACTGATTTGAAAAGACCTTGATGCTGGGAATAATTGAAGGCAGGAGGAGAAGGGGATGACAGAGGATGAGATGGTTGGATGGCATCACCGACTCAATGGACATGAGTTTGACTAAGCTCTCGGAGTTTGGTGATAGACAAGGGGTGATAGATAGTCCATGGAGTCATGAAGAGTGGGACACAACTGAGTGACTGAACTTAACTGAACCATAAAGCAGGAGCTTTCATATGACAGATGGCACAGTGTGGAATGTGCCCTTGAGGCTGGGTAATCTTGAATTGGTTAAAAAGTGCCCAGTTTCGGTTGTTCGGGTTGGGAAGTACAGGGTGATGGAAAACGTTTGACGGAAGTTCCGTTCCACATCGCCAGTTGGCCCTCGTCTTAGGTAAGGAGTGCCATCCTGGAAGGCAGCGCGTTTCTGTGTGCAAGCGTGCAGTCACCCAGGTTGCGTGGCCTGGTCTTTGGAAGTGGGCGAGTGTCTGGGGAACAGCCAGCTCTTGGTGCACCTCTGGAGTCAGGCACACGGGAGAGGAGGGGAGTGCCCAGGTCCGTGCTCCCCCCTTCCTGGGAGCAGCAGGACTTTGGCCTGAGCCTTCAGTGTCAAGATAACCCGTGAGCCTCAGTGTTAGTGATGGATCGCAGGTGAACAGGCCCCCTGGGCACCGGCAGCGTTCATTCTCCCAGCTGCTGGGAGGGATGGCTGATGGCTCACAGTCAGTACATCCCTTCTTCTGCAGGCTGTTGCCTTCAGAGGAGGGCCTTCTGGACTCAGGTCTGCCCCTCCCTGGGGATAGCCCCCAGGAAATGATCTGCTTCTGGGCAGTCACAAGGCCCCATCCCCTTTCCCCACTGTGGGACAACTCCGACTCTGTGAGGCCATCCTCCCCGCAGAGCTCCTTGAAGCCTGGCTGAGACCTTTACGGCTGCATCAGGGTCCAGGGGGGCCCATCCCACTCCTCGTTCAGTGGTGGATGCTGAGAGTAGCCCCCAGTAAACCTCCTGCACACAAATCTCCATCTCAGAGTCTGCTTCCCAGGGACCCAACCTGTGACACTAGGCCAGGCCAGCCTCTGGTAGAAACGATTGCCACTGGTGTGGACAGATCACTGGACGTACATAACTGCAGCACTGTCTGTGCTCTGTCAGCCTGTGGGGTGGCCAGGGTCTATGATAAGGCTGTCCACCATCATACTCTCCACTAGAGGCTGGTATCTCTGAGTTATGTATGCTCTTTGCTGCAGGCTCTCCTGAGGCTCTATACACTCCTCGGGGACTGTCACCTCAACATAAGTTAATATCTCAGAGTGCTTTAGTCCCTCCTAAGAGCGACCTAAGCTTCCCTAGTGACCCAGCAGTAAAGAATTCGCCTGCAATGCAGGACACAGAGGTTCAGTCCCTGGGTCAGGAAGATCCCCTGGTGAAGGAAATGGCAACCTGCTCCAGTATTCTTGCCTGGGAAATCCCATGGACAGAGAAGCCTGGCAGGCTACAGTCCATGGGTCACAAAAGAATCGGACATGACTTAGTGACTAAATGACAAAAACAAGAACAGCCTAAGGAAACTGTAAGATACAGAGGCAGTGCAGTTTTGTGCTGAGGACACAGACTTTGGATGGGGACTGTTTGGGTTTGCATTTCAGCCCCCTTTCATAGCAGTTTCAGTGACCATGGGCAAGGCCTTTAACCTCTATGTATCCATCTTTATCATCTAAAAAACGGGGTTAATGATGGTATTCACCTTAGAGGGTTGTTTTGCAGATTAAGTGAAGTAGTGACTCTAAAGCAGTTATGGAGTTGCTTGGCACACACCTGTGTAAGTGTTGGCTCTTGGAAGATTTATAGGAAGGGAAAGGAGCTCAGGGGAGGTGGGAGATGATAAAAAAAAAAAAGTAAAGTGTTCACCAAAGAGAAAAATAACTCTTAGAACATGACCATTTTGTGTATTTTGTCTGAAGATGCACATGGGAATGAATGAAGAAGGCAGGCCATCCCCTTATCCTTGGGAGGATGGGAGCAAGGATAGGAGATGCTTCTTGTGAAAACCAGGGCTCAGATTCTCAAGCTGGGGGAAGGGGGAAGTGGAAAAGGGAACTAACACTAACTGGACACCTACTATGCTAAGCCCTTCCATATGTGTCCCATTTAGTCCTTACTGTATCCATTTGACATACATATGCTCATTCCTGTTTCACGGGTGAGAAACTGAAGTTGTGAGAGACTAAGTTGCTTGCCCCACACCAGAGAGCTGTTATGTGATAGGCAGGTCCGTGTGACAGTGGGGCCATGTTCTTGTAACTAGATCACACTGCCTAAGGCATTTTGCATCAGTGCTGTCGTGTGCCAGGAACAGAGGGACATAGGAAGAAACCAGTTACTTACAGATAATTCAATCTGTTAGGCAGATCACCCAGAGCAGCCACCTCCTCCAGGGTCCCCTGCCCTGGAGTCTGACGCTGCAGAGTCAGCCCCTTGCCCTGACTTCTCTGACGCTGCAGGCATTACTCTTTGCTCTAAAACTCCTCTCACTTCCTACAGGGTATTGTGGTGACCGAGGGGCTGTTCTCAGCCCCGTTTCGCAGTCTAGTTTCTAGAGAATGTGAGAGGCTGAACCTCTTTCCTGCCATTTCTCCACACATTGCCTTTCCCCTAGCATCCTCCATAGTATGCAGCAGTTTCATGGAAAGAATGAATGAGCAGGAACACTAGACAGTGATGAGAAGTGACTAGGCCTTGCAGCCTCAGGCCTTTAGAAATCTGATAGAAATAAGGATCATTTTGGAGATGGGGAGTCATGAACTTTTCTGAGGAGATGAGGCTCAAACCCAGATATTGGAGAATGGAAACAGTGAAGGGTTGGCTAGGGAAGACAGGGAGCTGTCGCCTTTGGGGGATGGGCAGCGGTCAGCTGTGGGCGCCCCTCCTTCTGTGGGCTATCAGGACCGAACCTGGTGAACAGTGTCTTTCCTGCAGCACTGGAGGCTAGAGGTTCCCCCTGGGGCGTGTGGCTATGCCAGCACTGCCAACCTGAGACCAAACGTTCCTCCTACACAGCTGTCTTCAAGATGAAATCCTGATGGGAGGTGGGTGAGCAAGCGAGCATGAATTACGCCTGGCCCACGTCTTGGCTTGCTTATAGACTGCCTGCTGCTTGGTTGAGCTTTCCCTTATCTTTTAGATGAATCAGGAGCCCCCAAACACTCCTCAGAGAGTCATCCCTTCTCTCCCTTCTCGCCTTGTTGGAATTAAGGCCTGCCAGTCCTGGGCCACTATATATTCTTCCTTGGAACACTCATGCACTGCTTACCTGTCTACCTTCCACACAGGTGGACTGAAAGGCAAGGTGGGAAGAAGTGTGTCTATCCACATGGCTAGAAACTGAGGCCTGAAGAGGAGGCCCATTTGCCAGGGCTCACAGCTCCTCTCAGCTGCCTGGCAGTCATACTGGTTCTCCTCTGATTTCTCAGCTCCTTTTCTGCCTCTTTCACAGGTACCTTTCCTTTCATCCCTAACATGTAGATGTTCCCCAGCATTTGCCACTACTGGTCCCCTTCTCCCCTGGGGCCATAAGCTGTAGAAAGTCAGGGCTGGGAGAGTCAAGTGCAGCCAGGTGCCCTCTGCTGATTCTCCCCACCATCCTCTCTTGAAGGCTCTCCATATTCTGCTCGGGGACCCCATCTGCCCCACAGCTCTTCTGCTCCTCCCTCTGGGGCCCAAGGCATTTCCCATCTGCTAACTTGTCTGTATTTCCAAATGCTCCTTGGACATCTCAACCCGGGCATTACCCCAGCATCCCAAATTCAACAAATCCAGGAATGCATTTAAGAAACTTAACCTCTTTCCTGATGATAACCACACTTCCATTCTTCTGGTCTCCCTGGTTTGTGCCCTTTTTATTCTTCCTCCACCGCTCCCACCTTAATCCCCCTCAATAGCTCTTTGAAAGTCCTGTCTGTTGGTTCTGAGAGCTTCCAGTACCCAGATCCTCTGGTCCGCAGTCCGGGGGTGGGCGAATGTGACTTACTGCCTGTACTCCTGGGCTTTCCTCCTAACTGGCCTCCCTGCTGCCAGTCCGTCTCATCTCCATCTCAGCCTCCACACTATTACCAGATTTACAGTTTTAATTATGTTAATTAAAATCATTAATTAGCACAGTTTTAATTAAGTTATTTTCTTGCTCAAATCTTTCAGGGTTCTCTCTTTGCTTTAGGATTAAATAATGACTTCTTGCCCAGCAACTAGAATCTTCTTTAGCATTTACTCAGTCTTTCTGACTTAATTCCTTTATATCTGTAGATAAACTACACCTCAAGCAAAGGGCACATTTGCTGTTTTCTGAATGAGGTGAGAATTTCCTTCCTCTGTGCATTCTTTTCCATGGCACCCCACTCCAGTGCTCTTGCCTGGAGAATCCCATGGGCGGAGGGGCCTGGTGGGCTGCAGTCCATGGGGTCGCGAAGAGTTGGACAGGACTGAGCGACTTCACTTTCACTTTTCACTTTCATNAGCTGATGTGATATTTAGATGAGATAACATGCATAAGTGCTTGGAACATAGTAAGTACTCAAGAAATAGAAATGTAATGACTTGCTGTTTTACCAATGGTTTATACTCCAAGTTCAGAAACAAGATAACTCATACAGGTTGATCTTCCATAGGCAATAATTCATAAACTAACTTTCTCTTAGCTTATGTACACAGTAGTTGATACATAGGCAATACTCTATCAATAAAAACTTACATGTCCTAAGAGGTGCTCCCCATTTCAAGAACCTTGTGGTAAGTCCCTTTGCAAAGTGATAATTCCTCTTTTAGAATAGTAGTCAGTCATTAATTTATATGCTTTCTATGTTCATACATTTCTATGTTTGGACAAGTTGTACTTTCTTTAAATCCTGTATAAAGGGTAATCCTGCATAACAAATTTACAAACATTTCCCTTTCAGAGATCTTTTGAACAGAAATGACTCCATTGTCTCAACCCTGTCATTTAAGGGAAATATTCTAAATGTATTCTTACCACCTCTTTAAACAAAAATACACTATATGAGGGCATAAAGGCCATAGGCCTGATATTGGGTCATTCACTAATGTACTAAAGCCACAGAGACAACCCAGAAAGGGCAAACAATTCAAGGAGGCAGAAACATTGGTAATTAGAACATCCCAACTTTATGGCATTAATAATGCTTAAGGGACACTGAGATCTACACACACAACTCAATAGTCTAGTTAAGGAAGAGAACAGCATTTAATCATGAGGTGGGAGACAAACAAGGTTCCCTAATACATTAGGATTATTATCACATAGCACAGAACAGAAATACATCGGAAAGCCATTTCTTTCCATTTCATTACAGTTTACAAAATCCATGCCTAATTTTAGACATTAGCACTCCAGGCTAGATGTATAATAGCCTCTATCTAATCCTATGAGCCATTACAACACAGTTTATAGTATCATCCACAAGAGCCTGGTGGAGCTACATTGTGGTTATGAAATACGGGGCTATAAAGCAGATGGGGGTCTGGGGAAGGCTGTCGACAGGCTAAACTGAGAAAGAAGCACTGAAATATCACATTAATTGAAAGTCCATGACAGATAAGGCACTAACTGATACAACTGAGACACTGTCATGACCTATAAGAAGGAAACCACTAAAAATAAGCTTAAGGGATTAAGGACCAAAAAAGAGATGGTAAAGTAATTTTTGTAACCCTTTGATCAAATAATAAAATATTAGAAAACAAATCTTCTTGGAAAAAGAACAAAATATCTATAATGCTAAAAGCTCTGGGATCCTTAACAGCTACATTTTTCTACCAAACATTTTTTTAATTGTGTCATTGTGTCCAGGGTTTTAACATTCAATAGTCCCTCCAAATAATTGAAGCATTAACAATAGAGGGAAACCAACCAGAAAAATATCAACTCAGTGACAACTAAAAAATAAATAAATAAATAAAAAGTGATGAAAACTTCTTTTCCCAAATAAACTTGCTAATGTTGAAAATCATATTAATTGAAAGTCCATCTACTGTGATAAAAACATCTACTTTTGCTGTGTGATAATGTGATTAAAAAACATCTAATTCTGTTTTATTGACTATGCTAAAGCCTTTGACTGTGTGGATCACAGCAAACTGTGGAAAAATCTTCAAGAGATAGGAATACCAGAACACCTTACCTGTCTCTTGAGAAATCTGTATGCAGGTCAAGAAGCAAGAGTTAAAACCAGAAATGGAACAATGAACTGGTTCCAAATTGGGAAAGGAGTACATCAAGGCTGTATATTGTCACCCTGCTTGTTTAACTTATATGAAGAGTAATCATGCAAAATGCCAGGCTGGATGAAGTACAAGTTGGAATCAAGATTTCCAGGAGAAATATCAATAACCTCAGATACACAGATGACACTACCCCTAGGACAGAAAGCAAAGAGGAACTGAAGAGTCTCTTGATGAAAGTGAAAGAGGAGAGTAAAAAAAAAAAAAACTGTCTTAAAACTCGACATTCAAAAAACTAAGATCATGGCATCTGGTTCCATTACTTTATGGTAAATAGATGAGAAACAATGGAAATAGTGACAGACTTTATTTTCTTGGGCTCCAAAATCACTGCAGATGGTGACTGCAGCCATGAAATTAAAAGACACTTGCTCCTTGGAAGAAAAGCTATGATGAACCTAGACAGTATGTTAAAAAGCAGAGACATTACCTTGCTGACAAAGGTCCATCTAGTCAAAGCTATGGTTTTTCCATTAGACATGCATGGATATGAGATTTGGACTATAAAAAAGCTGTATGCCGAAGAATTGATGCTTTTGAATTGTGGTATTGAAGAAGACTCTTGAGAGTACCATGGACTGCAAGGAGATGCAACCAATCATCCCTAAAGGAAATCAGTCCTGATTATTCATTGGAAGGACTGATGCTGGAGTTGAAACTCCAATACTTTGGCCACCTGATGCAAATAACTGACTCATTGGAAAAGACCCTGATGCTGGGAAAGATTGAAGGCAGAAGAAGGGGATGACAAAGGATGAGTTGGTTGCATGGCATCACCAACTTGATGGACATGAGTTTAAAAAAACTCAGGGGTTGGTGATAGACAGGAAAGCCTGGAGTGCTGCACTTCATGGGGTCACAAAGAGTCATACATGACTGAGCAACTGATCTGAACTGAATGCTGAAAAAATCATCATTGATTTGGAATAAACTAACTTAGAATTCTAGAAAAGCTGGAGAGAAATAAAATCATATATTGATATTATGCTAATATTTTTAAAATATTACAGATGCAAAATTCCTCAACAAAATTCTAGCAAACAGAATCCAATACATTAAAAGGATTATACATCATAATCCAGTCAGGTTTATCTCTGGATACAAAGATTCTTCAATGTATACAAATCAATCAGTGTAATACACCTTAGTAACAAATTGAAAGATAAAAAGCATACGATAATCTTAATAGATCAGAAAAAGCTTTCAACAAAATTTAGCACCAATTTTTGATACTCTTCAAGAATGGGCATAAGGGGACAAAAGAGTTTTATACAGAAAACTATAAGACACTGATGAAAGAAACCAAAGACGACATAAAAAGATGGAAAGATATTCCATGTTCCTGGGTTGTGAAAATGACTATACTACCAAATGCAATCTACAGATTCAGTGTGGTCCCTATCAAATTAACAATGACATTTTTCACAGAACTAGAATAATTTCACAATTTATATGGAAACACAAACCCTGAATAGTCAGAGCAATCTTGAGAAAGAAGAATGGAAGTTGAAGAATCAACCTTCATGACTTCAGATTATACTACAAAGCTACAGTCATCAAGACAATATGGTACTTGCACAAATATAGACATATAGTCCAATAGAACAAGATAGAAGGCCCAGAGATGAACCCACACACCTATAGGCACCTTATCTTTGACAAAGGAGGCAAGAATATAAAATGGAGAAAATATAGTCTCCTCAATAGGTGGTGCTCGGAAAACTGGACAGCTATGTGTAAAAGAATGAAATTAGAACACTCCCTAACATCATATACAAAGACAAACTCAAAATGGATTAAAGACCTAAATGTAAGACCAGAAACAATAAAACTGTTACAGGAAAACATTGGCAGAACACCCTATGACTTAAATCACAGCAATATCCTCTATGACCCACCTTCTAGAATAATAGAAGTAAAAACAAAAATAAACAAGTGGGACTTAATTAAATGTAAAAGTTTCTGCATAGCTCAGGAAACTATAAACACAGTGAAAAGACAACCCTCAGAATGGGAGAAAATAATAGCAAATGAAACAACTGACAAAGGATTAATTTCAAAATTATCCAAGCAGTCATGCAACTCAATACAGAAAAACAAACAACCCAATCAAAAAGTGGGCAGAAGACCTAAACAGACATTTCTCCAAAGACACACAAATGGCTAATAAACACATGAAAAGATGCTCAATATTGCTCATTATTAGAGAAATGCAAATCAAAACTACAATGAGATATCACTTCACACCAGTCAGAATGGCCATCATCAAAAAAATCTACAAACAATAAATGCTGGAGAGGGTGTATAGAAAAGGGAACCCTCCTGCACTGTTGGTGGGAATGTAAATTGATATAGTCAATATGGAGAACAATATGGAGATTCCTTAAAAAACTATTAATGACCCAGCAATCCCACTACTGGACATACACCCTATTTCAGTTCAGTGGCTCAGTCGTGTCCAACTCTTTGTGACCCCATGAATCACAGCACGCCAGGCCTCCCTGTCCATCACCAAATCCCGGAGTTTACCCAGACTTATGTGCATCAAGTTGATGATGCCATCCAGCCATCTCATCCTCTGTCATCCCCTTCTCCTCCTGCTCCCAATCCCTTCCAGCATCAGGCTCTTTTCCAATGAGTCAACTCTTCGCATCAGGTGGCCAAAGTATTGGAGTTTCAGCTTCAGCCTCAGTCCTTCCAATGAACACCCAGGACTGGTATCCTTTAGGATGGACTGGTTGGATCTCCTTGCAGTCCANATTGGAAAAGACTTTGATGCTGGGAGAGATTGGGGGCAGGAGAGAAGGAGACGACAGAGGATGAGATGGCTGGATGGCATCACTGACTTGATGGACGTGAGTCTGAGTGAACTCTAGGAGTTGGTGATGGACAGGGAGGCCTGACGTGCTGCAGTTCATGGGGTCGCAAAGAGTTGGACATGACTGAGCAACTGAACTGAACTGAACTGAATATAATCAGCCATGGCAAGATACATTTTTTAAATTTGAAAAGAAGTATTTTGGATTAACACTTTCCATTGGGTGTATGAAAAGATGTTAAACTGGCATTACAAAGATGGCACCACAATATATTACTTATGACATTCCAAAGAAAAGTGCTGGACAAATACACAGATTTTCAAAGAAAATGACTTCATGAGGCCACTATCAGGAGGTCAAGAGATTGGACATTGGGATTTTCAGAAAGATTTCTTTACAGGCATATTATCTCTTCTCTTTTCCTCACAGGGAATGAGGCAAGGGTACTCTCTCCCTTATGTCCAGCCTAGAGAGAATGGGCTTCAGAGAGACCATTCTAAAGGAGAGGAGCATTGGTTGGGGTGTGACCAACAAGAGGCTTTGGCCATCAGTCTCAATGTGTAGAGAAAAAGAAACAGATTCTCTGTATTGGAAGAAATTGCTCTTTCTCTTATAGTGAATCAAAGATGCACGAGACCCAGAGAACATATTTAAGAAACTTTAGTAAAGTCCTGTTTAAGAGGATATCTACTGAAATGTGAAGGGAGGCCAGTGGAGGGGGGTCACTAGAAAATCAGAAGCTGAGAAAGGAGGCAGAGTAATAAGCCACAGGGTGGGGCTTCTTATATCCTGGGAGTCACCTCAGAGGGGCCCAGCGGGGGAGCCTAGAAAGAATCTGCCAACTTCATATACCCAGGAACTATCAGTTTTAATCATCAGCCAGAATCATGGGCAGTGGAGCCAACTTAAGGCAGCACTTGTGACTCCAACTTTCATGAGGTCTTAAATTAGTAGACATTGAGAGGCTGTTTTCAAGGAAAAGAATAAAGCATCACAAACACAAAATTAGCTAAAAGGCATGGAAAAGTTCTTTGCAAATGTAGAACTCTGAAGCTTGATTTTAGAAGTTCTATGGTTAAGTTCATGAAGAAAGAATTTTCTGCTGCCTATCCCCCTTCTTTCTCTCTATAGGTCAAATCCAGGAGTCTGAAGAACAAGGTTAGCTAGGAGAGCCAAAAAGAAAGGGACAGATCACTCACTAAAGGGCTAGAAGAGATTTGTGTCTCTGTATGGCAACCCACTCCAGTGTTCTTGCCTGGAGAATCCCAGGGATGGAGGAGCCTGCCATCTATGGGGTTGCACAGAGTCGGACACGACTGAAGTGACTCAGCAGCAGCAGCAGCATGAATGCTGAAATGTTGAAAAATATATTGGATTGAGTATTTAATCACAAAATTGAAACTGGACTTTTGTGACTTAAAAAGACTGTAGCACCCTACATTAGCCATGAGTGACCAGAAACCACTAGTTCTGCCCGTTTCTATTTAGAGGCTGAAATAATTTCTCCCACAACTATCTATTAAAGTGACAATGGATAGTGAAAATTTGTATTTTGATTACATTCCATGAGCTGTCCTTATTCAATATACAGGCTACAGGCATTGGTGAGCTCAGCATCAATAGTATGCACCAATGGTGATAACAGGGATATTGTAGAAGAGCTTGAGGCATGTCAAGTGGATTAAACTAAGTGATCTTTAAGGTCATTTTAGTTCTGATGATTTCTGGTTCTTCTGAGCTCCTCAACCACTGAAAATAGAGCCTTTTCTAAAAAAAGGTTTTGATAGGGAAGATGAGAAGCAAGTGAAAAGGCAGGAAGATGGTATTTGGTTGATTATGTATGTTTATATAGGTATATAAAAAGAAAGGAGAGTGAAGTAAAAAAATAAAACAAAATAAAACTCAACATTCAGAAAACTAAGATCATGGCATCCAGTCCCATCACTTCATGGCAAATAGATGGGGAAACAATGGAAACAGTGAGAGACTATTTTGGGGGGCTCCAAAATCACTGCAGACAGTGACTGTAGCCATGAAATTAAAAGACGCTTGCTCTTTGGAAGAAAAACCAACCTTGACAGCATACTAAAAAGCAGAGACATTACTTTGCCAACAAAGGTCCATCTAGTCAAAGCTATTATTTTTCCAGTAGTCATGTATGGATGTGAGAGTTGGACTATAAAGAAAGCTGAGAGCCAAAGAATTGATGTTTTTGAACTGTGGTGTTGGAGAAGACTCTTGAAAGTCCCTTGGACAGTAAGGAGATCAAACCAGTCAATCCTAAAGGAAATAAGTCCAGAATATTCATTGGAAGGACTGATGCTGAAACTCCAATATTTTGGCTATCTAATATGAAGAACTGACTCATTGGAAAAGACCCTGATGCTGGGAAAGATGGAAGATGGGAGGAGAAGGGGATGACAGAGGATGAGATAGTTGAATGGCATCACCGACTGAACAGACATGAGTTTGCGTAAGCTCCAGGAGTTGGTGATGGACAGGGAAGCCTGACGTGCTGCAGTACGTGGGGTTGCAAAATGATAAGTATATAGTATACATGATTATGCATAAGTGAAATGAATGACTGCAATGACAAGGGATAGGAAGGACAAATTAGGATTGTACTGTTATTACAAGGTAGTGAAATGTCATGGTGTTATTTGAAAGTCAACTTGGATTAGCTGTATATTGTAGACTCCAGGGCAACTAATAAAAAAAAAAAAAAGAAGTATATCTGATATATTAAGAAAGCTGAGAAGATGAAATAATAAAATTCTCAAAACCACAAATGGCAGAAAAATAGAGGAAGATAAAAATAGGAATAAAGAGTAAATGCAAAAGACAGAAAATTACCACAAACATAGTAGGTTATCAATCTATATCAATAATGACTCTGAACATCAATAGTCTAAATACTCTAAGTAAAAGACAGAGATTGCCAGAGTTGATACAATACTCAAATATATATTGTTTACAAGAAAATTGCTTTAAATATAAAGACACAAATGAATGGAAAAAGACATATCATGTTAACACTAATCAGAAGAAAGCATGAAAAGTTACAGTAATTTCAGACAAAGCAGACTTCAGATGAAGAGTCATCAGCAATAAACAGAGGCATTATATAATGATAAAGGGGTCAATTATTCAAGAAGACATAAGAATCCTAAAGGTCATATGCCTAACAAAGGAGCATCAAAATATGTGAGGCAAAAACTGACAGAACTGCAAAAATAAATAGATGAAGCCTTTACACACAGAGACTCTAACACCCCTCTATCAGAAATGGACAGATCTGGCAGTCAGAAAATTAATAAGTGCATAGTTTAACTCAACACCATTGTCATTGGCCTAGATATCATTGACATTTGTGGACTATTTTATTCAACAAGGGCAGAATACATATTCTTCTCAAGCTCACATGGAACATTCACCAAGATAGAGCACATTCTGGGCCATAAAACACACTGTAACAAATTTAAAAGACTAGGAATAATTTAATACCTGTTGTCAGATCTTGATAGAATTATACTAAAATTTTATATCAGAAAGATAGCTGGAAAACTCAAAGTATAATTGGAGGCTAAACAACATACATCTAAATAATACAAGGGCAAAGAATAAATTTCAAGAGGGATTTTTAAATATTTTGAACTAAATGAAAATAAAATATAACTTATAAAAATTTGTAGGATGTAGTGAAAGCAGTCCTTAGAGGAAAATAATTGCATTAAATGCATATACTAGAAAAGAGGAAAGATCTAAAATTAACAGGAAACTAGAAAAATAGAAAAAAGAACAAATTAAACTAGAAGAAGAAGAGCAAATTATATTCAAATGATCAGAAGTAAAATATAGCAAAATGTAGAACAGAAATCAGTGAAATTGAAAATAGTTCATAGAGAAAATCAGTGAAGCCAAATGTTGATTCTTTGAAAAGTTCAATAATATTGATAAGCCTTTAGTCAGGTTGACTAAGAAGAAATGAAAAATGAAAAATTACTAATATCAAAAATGAAAGTGAGGACATCACTAGAGATCCTATGGACTCTAGGAATAATCAAAGAATTAGAAAAGAAAATCAAAGAATTCAAAGAAAAGGATAATCAAAGAATTAGAAGAAAATTACAAACCAATGTCTCTCATGAATATAGACAAAAATTCTCAACAAAATATTAGCAAATTGAATTAAACAATGTATAAAAAGAATTTATACCACAACCAAGTGGAATTTACTTGAGGTGTGTAAGGCTGGTTCAACATTTATTAAAAAGAATAAATTTGAATCAGTTCTAATGAGATGGATGAAACTGGAGCCTATTATACAGAGTGAAGTAAGCCAGAAAGAAAAACACCAATACAGCATACTGACACATATATATGGAGTTTAGAAAGATAGTAATGATGACCCTGTATGTGAGACAACAAAAGNTTTGAATTGCCCTTGTGATAGAGACTGTGTCTCATTAACCCTTATGTGGTCACAGATCCTAGCCTTGTGCCTTGTTCTCGGGAAGCATTGGCTGAACTCTACTGGATTTGGGCGCCTTAGGAAGAGATAGCCTAAGTCTCTTAGAAGGCCTAATTGATGCTGCGAGGTCTTGGATGTTTGGTTGTCATGTGTCTCCTAACAAATGCTTTGCCTTAGGCCTTAGGGTTATTGGGAATTAGGATGTGATAGCTCTTTAAAAGCATAGGATTGGGAATCATGTTTCTACAATTTAAAATGGATGAATTTTAATATCATGTGTCTGTGGCCCTCTCTGAGCAGAGAGATCGCACATGCATTACTTTTATTAAGCAAATAAAGGAACTGTATTCGTTCAGTCTGGTCCACGATAGATGGAAACAAAGCCAGATGGGGGTACTCACACACTGATTTAATCACATTGCTGTCTGTCCTTCTAGGCTGCAGTCTTCTGGCTGACTCTGTTCGCAGACAAGTTCTTTCTGTGTGGTGGCAGTAATGATTACCTGCAGTCCCAGGCTTAAATTCAATTATTAATATTTTAGGAACCCTCAGCATGACAAGAGGAGATGTCTTTCTAGCAGAAGTCCCTGGGAGGGTCTGTCCTTGAGTTCAGTACTGTGGCCAGGGAGATATGGTACTCTGATGGGGTGGGTCTGGGCCTCATTGGACAGAGAAGGACATTGTGACTCTTTGAAAGGCTAAGTGACTTACCCAAGATCACACAGTGCCCTGAAGAGTGTGTCTTCTGACCACACTTCCTGTTCCTTGGATTACCCTCCCTTGTTCTAGGCAGCTAGTGTCTTTTCATGTCTGTGTATGTGAGCTGGTTTTATTTTGGAGAAGAAAATGGCAACCCACCCTTGCCTGGGAAATCCCAAGGACAGAGGAGCCTGGCAGGCTATAGTCCATAGGGTTGCAGAGAGTCAGACGCAACTGAGCAACTACACAACAGCAACAAACGTGAGTCCTTTCTGTTTAGGGGCAGCCCTTAGCTGCGAAGTTTGTATTTTGACAGTTCCTGCTTTCTTTTGTCTGGACCTTCTGGAGTCTATCTGAGGACTCAGCTAGTGCCCAGTTCCTTCTAATTCTTTTTCTTCCTATCTTCTTTAAAAACCTGATATTGCCCTCAAAAAGATTATGTCGAGTGAAAGAAACCAGACTCAAAAGGCTACATACTGTATGATCCTGTGTATCTGGAAAAGGCACAACTACAGGTTTGGGAAACAGATGCCATGAATGCGGTAGGGGTTGGGGATTGACTACAAAGCTGCATTGGGCAGGTTTTTTGAGGTAATAGACTGTTTTATATCTTGACTGTGGTGGTATTTACAAGACTGTATATATTTGTTGAAATTCATTGAACCATACACAAGAAAGGGTGACTTTTATAGCATGCAAATGATCCTTTAATAAACACAACAAAAAACTCCTGATCTCAGATCCTGTTCAAGCCTGAGTGACCACGAGATCTGCATCTTAATGAGCACCAAATTTTAGGTTGTGATGAACTCCGTAGCTTTGAGAGACCGCCACAAGTGGATAGCAAGAATGAAGACCCGTAGAGTACTCAAGGCATTCAAGAATACTTGCTCTCATTCCCTGAGAAGTGGGCGAGCCTTCTCCGAGATGACTGGCTCAGTGGCTCTTCTGCTGCCGCCACCATCTGACTGACCCAGGGAGTCTGTGTCCCAGCTCCCCTCCCTTTGACCGAGTCAGGGGCGGAGGCTTTCTAGGGAGTGGGGGGAATCCGGGATTGGTGCAGAGGGCCCCGGGCACAGCATGGGTGACAGGCTGGTAGGTTGGGAGGAGGGTGGGAAAGTATGAGCATTCACAATGTTTAACGTCTACACCGCACCCCCTCCCTGCTGCTCCTTCCTCCTGGTCACTTAATTTTTTCCTTAGGATCCACTCAGATGCCTCCTCCCCTTCTCCACTGTGAGTCCTCCCCACATAGCCTTCCTGTCCTTGGCTCCAGGAGTCTCCCCCAGGGGACTGTCTCATGCCAGTCTCTGTCTTCCTTACTTTCTCAAACTCATTCCCAGTCCCTTCCAGCTCATTTCAATACAGTTGGGGCATTTTGCTTTTTCATTCCTGTCTGATTATTCCCTTCTGCACCCCTAAGTGTTCTGATTTCTCCCTGCCCCACCCCAACGCTACCTGGTACCCTCTCACACCACAGTTGTTCAAAGGTGCAGCACCACCAGGAGACACTATAGAATATACAAATGACACAGTGGCTCCTGAAGTTTTGGTAGCCTTCTGCTGCATAGAAGTAAAATTTTAAAAATAAATAAATAAAATTACGATATGACTGCAAAAAAATAAATAAAAATAGAAATGCCTACTCAACTAGAAAAAAATAAAAAGAAGTCTCTACTGACAGGAAGTTAGAAATACATTCAATTGTAGAACCCTATCATATTTTCTGATTGAAAGCATCTCATTAAAGATATACATAAGCTGCAAACATTTTTATTTTTTCTGAAATAATGCTTTTATCAAAAAAAGTTGCCTACCAATTACAAACTAAAATAGAAAAAGCTCTAATGGTGGAATTGAGGTATTAGGAAGCTGGCTTCAGCCATCCCAGTGGGATCCCTTCTATCTGTGTCTGTCAAGAAGTCACTGGTTCTGGAAGCAGGTTTGTGCTAAGCTGCAGGTAAAAGCAGGGGTCAGAGTAAACCTTTGTGTGTTCGGCCTCTAAAGGGTATATGTATATATGTTTATACTTATATATTTTTAGATGTGTAAGTCCTTTACAGAAAAAATATGTACAACTTTATTGAACAATGTAAGAGCTATATAACTGGAGAGAAGTACCATGATTTTGAATGGGAAAACATAAGGATAGAAATTCTCCCCAAATGAATCTGATAAGGCCAGTAATACAATTATTTAATCAGACTCTAAACTAGTATTTTTTTACAGCATTGGACAATCTGATTATAAAAGGGACATGGAAGCATAAGGGACAAGAGGAGCCAAATAATTTCAAAGAACAGTATGGGTGAACTCACCCTACCATATACCAAGATCTATATATACCCTGATGCGTAAAGCAGTGGTTAATTAGCTGGTGTGGTCATGACCCACGTAAACAAATTGATGGAAAGGTCTGCCTTTTCACCCTTGTTTTCTAACTCCTCTTTGTGTCCAACTACATGCCAGTTACCCTGAATGATACATGCCAACGCTTATGCCTTGGCTATTCCAGTACTGTAACTAATAGATATTTTTGATGAGTTGGAAATCAGATGGAAATACATACTCTGGAAACAAGGTTGAACCTGAGACTCTAGTTGTAATAAAGCTCCTGAGAAACATTTCCTGGCAGTTGTTTATAGTTTGCTTTTAGCTAAACTGGTCTGACACGTCCAGCTTTAAGTTTCACAAAAATACTCGGTCAGTTTTACGGAGTGGGACAGGCGTTTGGGCCCATTAGGAATGAGTATCAGGGTCTTCCTGGGGCAAATAGTGCCAGTTGAATGGGGCCTGGCTTTGGCAGAGAGAGAGCAGGGGCTCCTCTGGGGGAAGCCGGCTCTGCTCTGGTGGAATGAGGCCTGCTCTCCGCCTCTGACATGGTGGGTCCCTGGCCAGTGTCCTCCAGTCAGGTTGGAGATCTTGCCAGTCCAGCCCAGTAGAGGGACTTGTGCCTGTTTTGGGTTCGTGCCTGGGCTGGATGGCAATGCGGGTGGGCTGTGGGCTGTGGTCTCAAAGGGCAGGTTCAGGAGGGAGCTCGATGCTAATACGGCCTGTGCAGGATGAGCCGGGAAGGCTGCCAGCGTGACCGCTGCTGCAGCCAGAGAGTGCAGCCAGGCTCTGCGCCTCCAGCACCAAGCTTGAGGCTGTGGGACATGAGGGTCTCCCAGTTAATCCCCCAAATGACTGTTACCTCCTTGGCCTCCGACAGCAGCTGGGGGTGCGCTGTGCTATAGCAATGCTGAGAACGCAGCCTGTGGTCAGAGTGCAGAGGACTCGTGTGCCCCAGCTTCCGGGTACTCCCCACCTCCTCTCAGAGATGGAAACAGGTGCCTTAAGGCACCTGTATTGGACCTGTGGCACTGACAGATCTGAGTGAATCTCTGCACCTGCCTCCTTGAAGGAGGTATAAACTCAGGTGCCAGAAGGGGTCTGAGAGGGAGAGACTGACCGCTGGAACCTGGGGACATAGCCAAGGCTGGTCTCAGAGAGACAGCCTTAGAGTTATCCATGAAAGAGGGTAGAGTTCAACAGTCTAAACATCCTTGTGTTTTTTCTCTTTATTGATGCTTGTTGTTTAGTTGTGTCTGACTCTTTTGTGACCCCATGGATTGTAGCCCACCAGGCTCCTTTGTCCATGGAGTTTTCCAGGCAAGAATACTGGAGTGGGTTGCCATTTCCTTCTCCAGGGGATCCTCCTGACCCAGGGAATTGAACCTATCCATGTCTCCTGCATTGCCAGGCAGATTCTTTACTACTGAGCCACCTGGGAAGTCTGGGCAGGTTAAAATTCTAAGAAATGGGGATAAAGAGTCAGCCAAAGGCAAGTTGATGGAAGTCTTTCTCCTCTCCTGCTCTTTCCCATTCCTCACAGACAGGTCCAGGAGCCTTCCAGACTAGACTTTTCTGCCTTTGAAGTTGCTTTGGAGAAAGCAACCAGAAGAAGCTGATGTCGGAAGTTAGCTCATCCCTTCCTACTGAGCCAGTTCTGGTTTATCTTTCAGATCCCGCCCTGCCTGGCTGCAACTGTGTACATTTACTTATTCCTCACATCCGTATTGTGGGTGTGGGCATCCCCCCTCCCTTCTCCCGACTGTTTCTTTTCAAAACCTTGCCCCAAGCATGAGGTCTTAGATTCTGTTTAGTCCAAATAGTTTGAGACAGCACACCCACGTGAACAGATTCTGCAGAGATCTTGATTCCGGCCCTGGTTCCTACAGATGTTCTCTCAGCTTCTGGGCCATCAAAATAGGAAACTGGCCTGACCAGAGATGGTCTGAGTGCCAGAATGACCTCATTGCTGGGCCCTGGTGAAGGGTGCGGAGACCTGAATGTACAGGAAGGAGCCTGACTCCTGAGAGCTAAGTTGATTGTGGATTTGGCCGTTGATTTTTTTCAGATAGTGCATCTAACAAATAATGTATGGAAAGAGGCAGATAGTCCTGTGCGTAAGTCCCAAACTGTCTCAGGCTGGGTAACCTTGGGTTGCTTGCTTAATGTTTCTGAGCTTAGTTTCCTCATCTGTAAAATGGGAATAGAGATACCAACTGTGTTTTTTGATATGAGGGAAAATAGAGTATGATTTGTGACCCTCATGTTGTACCCTAGAAACTATATTTTTCAAAGTTCTCCAGGTGATTTTGATGTGCTTTCTTGTTGAACCGAAGGGAATGAATTGCCTGGAGTAGAATTTTAGACGTTGCTGCAGGGTGAAGTGTAGTTGGCTAAACAGGGAAGGTTTGCAGGGCAAGGCCAACCACTTTCTGGGGCTTCTGAAATCCATCACTTCTTATAATTGTCCTTGTCCGTTCTTCGAGGGCTTTGTAAACCACTCCGTTCTGAGTATTCTGTCCGTTCCTGCAGTGATGGAGGCAGATGCTGGCGGGAGTGTTAGGGCCGGGACAGGGGAGCCCTGGTACCCAGCTGCGCTGTGTCTCGCTGCGCTCTGGGGTCTGCCGCCCCTCTCCCCGGCCAGGGCTCAGAACTTGTGCTTAGAACCCAAGTCTTTGAGCCTTCCTTTCCCCATCTGCTCTCGTGTGTTTACCTTTCTCATTCCTGTTCTAAACAATTTTTCTTTCTCATGCCCTCTCCACATTCTTCACCCTGCCCTGCGGGTATCTGACCTCTGGATCTTGCTGTAATTTGAGGAAGCTTTCTCATTTACACTAAGAGATGTGAAGGTTTTGTTTTTCTCTGTTTAGGGTCTGCATAGATAACTTCCCCCGAAGAGAAGTGGGTATGGCATTAAGAAAATTCTAATCTCACTTCTAATTCCAGTCAGTTTTGTTTCTGGTAGTTAATAGGATACCTAGGGGGTGGACATACCACCTGATTAGTCTCCCAGGGAGCCCATGGATGTGGACCAGCCCCTTAGAATACCCTAATATCTGGACATAAGTGAGATGGGGAAACCAGAACAGTATTAGCATTCTTTCTGAGAATCAGAGTTTAAGTTTCTGTATTTTGGCTTGTTCTGGTCGGCATCTAATCTTATCATCCACCTTGTCTCAATTCTCCCTAGCCCTGAGTCACTGCACTAATTTAAGTGGATAGCCTAAGAGGTCATTATACCTCAAGCCACAAACCTGTGGATTTTTACTGTACTCAGACGTGTTATGCTTTATCTCTTTTGTAAATTAATATCAATGATTGTGTGCTCACGTGTCATAGTTAAGAGAAACCAGGCAATGGAACAGAAGGAGATTAGGCAGCAATCCCAAGTATGGCTGCCTCTCATTACTGAGAATTTCTCTTTTCATCCCCTCAACTCTTTCTTTCTCTCAAGCTTTTGTTTGTAGGGAAAGCTGTCAGCTATATCCAGTTCCAAGGCTTCAAATATCTCCGATATACAGACAGTTCTTAAAAATTTCCCTCTAAAGCTTAGACTTGTTTCTAAGACTTGTGTATCCATCTACCTAGGTATCCACTAGGCTGCTCACATTTCAGATGTCCAAACCTGAGCTCCTGGGTTTTCTGCCCAAGTCAGCTCCTTCTGTAGTCTTTCCCATCCTCCATGTCAAGAAGAGTGAGTGCCTGGCATGCAGTTGGTGCTCACTGAATACTGATAGATACTTATAGACCAAAGAACAAGAAAATGAAGAGTTCACACCTTTGTGCTTGCAGTCAGGAATGGATGGATTCATTCCAAACTCTGCAGCTGATGAAGTGGGTATCACCAAAGCAGCTGCTCACCTCCCTGCTGCAGCTTCTGTCCCCTAAAATGTGGATGATGTTACCGTCTGTATGGACATACTGGAACAGAATAAGAAAGTGGGTAAATGCTAGACATTGTATCACACACCTTCTCCAGAGCATTCGATGCCCCCCTTTTTTTTCTCCCTGAAGCATCACATGGACATTTAACCTGGTTTTTATTCAAGACTGCTTTACACATCTCTCTTGAAACCTGTCTGCCCAAGTGATTTCTCAACACAACTCCTTNCTCCAGAGCATTCGATGCCCCCCTTTTTTTTCTCCCTGAAGCATCACATGGACATTTAACCTGGTTTTTATTCAAGACTGCTTTACACATCTCTCTTGAAACCTGTCTGCCCAAGTGATTTCTCAACACAACTCCTTCTGTCTGAGGAGGCAGATTTCTTCATCGTCTGGGGGAACATGTCATCACGTTGCTGCTCTAAAGTCTCTCCTCCCACTTCTAGATCTGGATGCCCTCCTCCATCTCCAAGCCTTTCCAGACTCTCCTTACCATTTAAGGCTTCAGTTCCCATCGTTCGAGCCCCACCCTGCCCGACTCTGCAGCTGCACTGATAACTGGCTTCTCTGATGTCTCCAATACTGACCCACACTGGATGGTACCCTGACTCACACTGTATGCGTTTATCTTCTTTCCTTAAGATTGTAACCCCTTGAGGCCAGGACAATTTATTTCTCATTTGCTTTCATCTTTATAGTACACAACATGAAACAACTGTGTACTTTTATTTTTGGCAAGTTAAAAAAAAGTAGTGGTAAAATACACATGATATAAAACTGACCATCTTAACTATTTTTAAGTTAAGCGGTATTAAATACATTCACACTGTCGGGCAACCATCACCACCTTCCATCTTTGCAGTTCTTTTCATCTTGTAAAGCTGAAACTCTGTACCTGTTAAACAATAACTCCACATTCTCTTCTATCCCAGCCCCTGACAACCACCATGATACTTTGTATGATTTTTTACTACCCTAAATGTCTCATATAAGTGGAATCATACATTGTTTGTCTTTTTGTGACTGGCTGTTTCACTGAACATAAAATCCTCAAGGTTCATCCATGCTATTGCCTGTGTCAGAATTTCCAACTTTTTTTAGGGCTGGGTAATATTTCATCGTATGTGTGCACCACATTGAGTTTATCCATTCATTTGTCAGAGGATACTTGGATTGCTTCCACCTTTTGACTCTTGTGAATAATGCTGCTGTGAACACGGGAGTACAAATATCTCTTTGAGACCCTGCTTTCAGTTCTTGTGTGTATTTACCCAGAAGCCAAATTGCTGGATCACATGGTAATTCTATGTTCAACTTCCTGAGGAGCCGCCATACTGTTTTCCATAGTGGCTGGATCGTTTTATGTTACAACAGTGCACAAGGGTTCCAATTTCTCCACATCCTTGCTAATACTTTGTTATTTTGATAGTAGCCACTGTTTACATTTCCCTACTGACTAGTGGGTCAGAACACAAATGACACAGTGGTAAAGAATCCACCTGCCAGTGCAGGAGGCTTAGAGACACAGGTTCAATCCCTGGGTTGGGAAGATCCCCTGAAGTAGGAAATGGCAACTCGCTCCAGTAGTCTTGTCTGATAAATTCCCTGGAGAAAGGAGTCTGGCAGGCTACACAGTCCATGGGGTGGCAAAGAATCAGACACAACTGAGCACACACACACACACACACACACACACAAAACACAGAATGGCTAGTGATATTGAGTATCTTTTCATGTGCTTATTGACCATTTGTTTAGCTTCTTTGGAGGACTGTCTGTTTACATACTTTGCCTATTTTTTAATCTGGTGATTTCTTTGTTTTTGGTTGTTGAGTCAAAAGAAGAGTTCTTTACATATTCTGGATATTAACCCCTTATCAAATATGTGATTTGCAACAACTGGGTAATTTTCACCAGGAACTCATTGCTAATCGTTCACCCCATATTCTATGTGTCTGCATTTCAAGGTCCTAAAATGCCAGCTGGCAGGTAATTTGAAAGAAGTCTTCTGACCTGTGCCAGACATTTCCCATTCTTGATCTCAGGCAGAACTCACAGCCATCCTGTAAGGAATGTAAGATCGCTTTCAAGCTATAGATGAAGAGACTGAGGCTCAAAGAGGTCAAATAATTTACTCAAGGTGCTCTAGCCTAGTGAGTGGCATAACTAGGTTGTGAAACCATGCCTGCCTGCCTCCCCACACCTCCTGTGCCTTCAGGCGGTGTGTGTGAGCGCATGCGAGAGAGCTTCACACATGTGTTGCCCATCACTCGTGTTCTCTGGATTTCATTAAAGAAACCCCTGTGCCTGGCAAGCAAGCCACTGCCAGCACCCCTGACTCTGCAAAATGTTATCCCTCCTTATGTTTGGGTCTCGGTGTGACTCAAATCCCTGGTGTTCCTTTACCCAGCCTTCACTGGGAGGGCAGATCCTCTGGCTTTTCCAATCTGTTATCTCCCCTGTCCTGCTTCTAACCTAGGACTTCTCAGAGTTGCTCACACGCATTAATCAACTCTATTCGACAGGAAGTTAGTGCTGAGCAGGGGAGGCTTTGTGCTGGGACAGGGGGATGGGTGGGAAGACAGTCTCACCTTAGACACTGCAGGGCTGGACTGGACAGCAAATGTAACTCTGTAGCAAGGAGAGATATTGTGTCTTTGGAGGCTGAGTACATGGTGCAGTGCACCCTGTCTGGATGCCAAAAAGACAGAAGGAAAACAGTTTTAATGTGTTCCGGAATCATCTTCCCTGACCCACTGTGGGAATGTGCTCAGAAAAGCCAACCTGTCAGTGTCAGACTGAACAAAGTATGTTCAGGAAGGAAATATGCTACACACAGATTACACAGCATAGTCCAAAACTGAAAGATGCAGTCTTTGGATTATGCAATTTTTAGCTCCCTGGGTCTCAGCTGAGCTGGGATTGAGTGTCCACCACAGAGTGCTATTGGCATGGGACTCAAAGCTTATAGGGTGCAGTTATGCTGCAGGACACAGACCAACCACTCAGCTGAACAACTGACAAAAATTAAGGCAAGTCGTTGTTCTAAGAGGGTTTCACCAGTCTCCAAGAGGGATTCCACAGTTCCAGATATGGAATGGCATTCATAAGATGTGAATTGCATATTTTAGCACTTATAAAATTATAACCCACATAATGAGCACTTAACTACTTTATGAATGCAATCTCACATTATTTTTTTTATAAAAATCCTATGAAATACAGGTACTATTATTAGTGAGGCAAAGAATTCTCCAGACTCTCACAACTGGTAGATGATGGAACCCAGACTTGAACATGATTCTGCTTTGTTTTTAAAGTCTTTGCTTTCAAAGGCTGCACTACACCACCTCTCCATCACATGTGCTCCTGGAAGCTAGGACATCAGTTGAAAAAAAGGAAGTCCGTAGAAATGCCTCTTACCTTTGCCCACACTTAACATTCTTCCAGAGATATTTGTAGGTGTTAAAAGTCATGTTAAAAAATGAGGACTTTTGCGGGGGGGGCAGGGTAGAATATTTAAACTGTATTAAAAGGAAACTTTGTCTGCAGCCTAAGTTCTTGCAGCATGGTTGATGTTTCTTGGCTAAGTAGTGAATAATGTGTCAGCTTCCACAATTTCCTTGTCCCTACACCCCAAGGGTTTTTCTTTTTGGTTAGGGTTCTTTTTTAAAGAACCCTTTTTGTGGTAAGATACACATGATATACAACATCCCATTAATGAGCTTTGGTAAAGTCACAGTGTTGTGCAACCTGTGTAGCTCCAGAATGTTTTCATCACCCCAGAAAGGAAGCCCTGTAGCCATTAAGCAGTCACTTCTCGTTCCTCCCTCTTCCAGCTCCTGGCAAATAATCATCTGTTCTCTGTCTCTATAGATTTTCTGATTCTGGGTATTTCATATAAATGGGAACATACAATATGTGGCCTTGTGTGTGTCCTGTCGCTTTTACCACTCAGGGTTCCTCCTTTCCACCCACCATTTGCAGCCCCACTGCCCTCGTGGGGGACTGTATCACACGGTGGGTACAGCTTTGTAATCAGAGTGATCGAACTGGGCAAGTTCTTTGACTTCTTTGAGCTGGTCAGGGTTGTCGGGTTAAGTGACGTGATGCAGAGCTCCTTGTTCTTGATCTTAGACAAGTTATTCAACACTTCTTTGCCTCTGTTTTCTCTCCCTGTAAGATGGAGATGTACTAATATCTACATCATGGGGCGATTCTGAGGAATAAGTGAGGTAATACACGGAAGTACATAGGACGCTTGCATATGGGAGTGACTTCATGTGTGTCAGTATCAATGCTTGGTTGGTGGCATGAGTTAGACCAGGCCTGACATCATTTGCTGAAAGAATGATGGAGACCCCTCAGTGGCCTGTCTGCCCGCAGACCCAGCCTGAGTATTGTCACCAGAGCCTCACTGGTCACTCAGTCTTCATTTCAGGAAACTTCAAGACTCTCTACTACCTGGAGAGTTCAAATTCCTTAGCTTTGTGTTTAAGACCCTCTGCCTCTTGCTTCCTTCCTTTCTGGTTTCTCTTCCCATCCTTTTCCCCATGAACCCTTTCCCTGCCACCACGCTGGACCACCCTCAGTTCACGTGGGTTCCCTGAGCTTTCCAGCCTCTGTGCCTTTGCTTCTACTCTTCCCTCTTCTGAGAGTGACCTTCCATCATCATCATCTGGCCACGCTCCTGTCTTCCTCTCAGCTTTCATGCATCGTGATTGTGTGTACACTGCAGGGTTGTTCTGAGATCATCTGACATAAACATGGCCAAGATGACACAATGTGTGTAATAAGGTTAACTGAGATAAAGAGCACACATGTGTGGGAGACTTCTGGTAATTGTTCAGTTTGTGTTAATTAGCTAATTATCTTTGTATCATATCATTATTCTATGAGGACTGTTTGTATACACCTGCTTTCTAAGAGAGATGGCACATTCCTTGAGAATAGAGCCGTATCTTATGTTTATATCCCCACTGGTGCCTAGATGGAATTCTGCATATAGAGTTTCCATAATCATGTATTTAACTGTATTAAAGTGAGAGGTCTCTGTGGTTCTTCTCAACCCCTGTTTTCTTTAGTTGACAATGAAGTCAGAGCCAGTTGGGGAAACAGGTTGAGTTTGTTTGCTTTGACCATTCAGACTCCACCCTAGACCTCCTGCATCAGAAACTGCAGGGTGGAGCCCAGCAACCAGTGCTTTAACAAGCCTTCAGGTGATTCTGATGCCTTTTAAACCTATGATATGAGGTGGACCCAGCATTACCCGGGTGCCTTTGGTACCCAGTATTCCCATGTTGCCTCTGGGTTTCCAATGACCGCCTTTGAGGGCTGCCCCAGCCAGGCCCCCTTTTCCTGATCTAGGCCTTTCACTCCTAACTTCCACACTTCAGAACAAACTCATACTGTGTCCCTTTACCCGTCCAGGTTTTTGGTAGGTGAATGGCGAATTAGCCTGACACTGATTAATGTCTCCTTATTGAAGAGGGGCCAGCTGTGCCACAGACTCATTGTGTGATCTTTAGCAAGCCCCTTCATCATTCTGATCCCAGACTGCTCTCAGGTGCTGCTCCTGGAGCTTCTTCCAGGAAGGAAGCTTGCCTGGTCCTGGGCTTCCTCGCACCCTCTGTCTGTGCTTTTGTTTACTTTCTTCCCTGCATGGAATACTTAATGGAGACATCTAGGTTTTATCATTGTTCTTGATTCTATCTTTTTATGACTGTGTGTGTGTGTATCTACATGTATATATGTATACAGGTGGCTCTTTGTATCTACGGATTCCACATCCGCATATTCAGTCAACCAGGATCCTCTACTGTGTTTGCAATCCGCCATTGGTTGAATGTGTGGATGCAAAATCAGTGAATATAGACGGAAGACTGTATTAGACCATTTTATACAATGGACTTGAGCATATGGGGTTTTGGTAATTGCTGGGTTCCTGGAAACAGTTTCTTGCAGACACCAAGGGACAACTATGTATGTATGTATATACATACATACTCACAACATATATATGTATACAATATATTTATAAACATATATACACAATATATATACATATACATACACAATATTTTATAGTTCAGTCACTCAGGTGTGTCCGACTCTTTGCGATCCATGGATAGCAGCATGCCAGGCTTCCCTGTCCTTCACCATCTCCCAGAGCTTGCTCAAATTCATGTTCATTGAGTCAGTGATGCCATCCAACCATCGCATCCTCTGTCATCCCCTTCACCTCCTCCCTGCCTTCAATCTTTCCCAGCATCAGGGTGTTTTCCAATGAGTTATTAGCCAAAGTATTGGAGTTTTAGCTTCAGTCCTTCCAGTGAATATTCAGGGTTGATTTCCTTTAGGATTGACTGGTTTGATCTCCTTGCAGTCCAAGGGACTTTTAAGAGTCTTCTCCAACACCACAGTTCAAAAGCATCAATTTTTCAGTTCTCAGCCTTCTTTATGGTCCAACTCTCATATCCATACATGACTACCGGAAAAACCATAGCTTTGGCTATATGGACCTTTGTTAGTTTAAACCAACACAAATGTGTTTAGTTTACAGTTCTGGAGTCTGAAGTAAGAAACAATCTTACTGGGCAGGCATGAAGGTGTTGGTGGGGCTGCTTTTCTCCCTGAAGGCTCTAGAGGGGAATTTGGCTTTCTTGTGCTTTCTGGCTTCTAGAGGCCATCTGAACTCTTTGGCTCGTGACCCCTTTCCTTCATCGTCAAAGCCAGCAAAGTTTCATCTCCCTGACGACTTCTTCCATGAACACATTTCTCTATGATCACAACTGTAGAAAGTCTTGTGCATTTCAGGACTCATAATTAGATTGGGTTCACCTGGATAACTCTGACTCATCTTCCCATATCCAGGTCTGCACCATTAATCCTTCCTGCAGAGTCCCTTCTGCCATGTCAGGGAACATACCCACAGGTTCTGAAGGTTAAATCATGGACCCTTTACGGTCATTATTAATGACCATAATAATGGTCTTATCCTATCTGCTTATCACAAATAAAACCTTCCCAAAGTGTGACCCTACCTGTCCCTAACCTAGTTTTACTATCTCTGCAGGACTCATTGCACTATTCAGAGCCTGCCAGCTTCATCTGGGTCCCTGGGGCAGGCTCACACCCACTGTCTCTCTGCTTGCCACCTGCATTTCTCTCCTTCTCATCATCCTACACCAACATAATTCCAACTCACCCTTACATTTCAGCTCACATGTCCTTTCCTCAGAGGTGGCCTTCCCTCACTACACCCCTCTGACCAGGTTGGGATCCTTATAAAATCTTATCCATCATAGTATTAACCACAACTTATAGCTATTTTTCATGTGATTATTAAATGAATAGATAGGGTAGCAGAGTACGGTGATTCTGTGATTATTCATGTGATTATTCAATAAATAGATGGAGCAGCAGAGTATAGTGATTCTGGAGCCTGGCTTGAGGTCCTGTGTCCACCAACAATTAGTCATGTGATGTTAGACGAGTCCTTTGATGCCTCATTGCCTTGATTTCTTAATCTGTAAAATGTATTTATCATATTATATTTTTATAATATTTAGAGTTTCTATGTGTAAAGTTCTTAGACCAAGACCTGTCAAATAATGATGGATAAATATATCTATATAGATATATACAAGTATGTATATATCTACTTAATTTATAATTTATTTCTATATAAATACTTATCCATTTTATATATTTATCATTAGAGGGTTTTTTTAAAGTCCTATCTCTGGTGTCTGGAGTATNTGGAATGAAAACTGACCTTTTCCAGTCCTGTGGCCACTGCTGAGTTTTCCAAATTTTCTGGCATATTTATACACAACATAGATACATATATATAATCTTTTATATATAAATTGTAAGTAATTAGATTTATATAGATGTAAATGTATCTGTTATTTATAATCTTCACTTAACATCATATACTGATTTCGTTCCTCAGTATTTTCTCTTGTTTCTGTAATCACATATGAGAAATCAGGTCTCTGAAAGAGAGCCTTTGGCTTCTATTCTCCAATCCTCCACAGCATTTAGTACCAGGTTGTGAGACAAAATGAATTTAATTAACTTAAAAAAAAATTACTGAAGCAACATATATATGCCTTAGAAGTTTTTGAAAACACAAAAAAGAAAGAAACTGTTCCTGTAATCCCACCCCTAATGCTACCACTGTTGCCATGAAAAGAAGTTAATATCATATGTAATAACTGACATAATTAATGAGTGCTGTTATGTACTGAGTCATTTGCTAAGTCTCCATCTGATTTCACGCATTTGTTTTCCTTGTGAGGCAGGTGTTATTATTATCCCCATTTTACAGTCTAGGAAACTGAGGCACAAAGAAGTCAATTATCTGAGGTCACAAGACTTGTAAGTAGAGAAGCTGAGTTTGAAACTCAAGCACTTTGGCTTTAGGATCTATACTAAACTCTGTGCAAAACTGCCCAGCCCACTCCCCACAGCCTTTGAGATGTTCCTCCGTCTCCCCTCCTTCATGTTTAATGATACAAATCAGCACTGGGACTCAGGATTTTCCTTCTTCCATGTACTCACTAGTTGTAAGGCCTCACTGAGCCTCAGTTTCCTCACCTATAAAACTTGGAGCTGGCCTCAGCAATTCTGTTATTCAGCTGGAACATTCTGTGATTTTATGAATTAAACACTGAAGCTGGGACTTGCTTTTCATACATGTCCTTCCCCACCTCCTCATCTGCACACCTGCAGGCCTGTTATCTTTCATCCCTATCCATGCAGGCAGGCAGTCAGGTCACCCTGACCCAGGTACCTCCCCCCACTTCTGTGTGTCTGCAGAAGCTGCCAGCCAGCCCCAGCGCTGTCAGTGGGGTTTGCCCAGAGGTTGGGATTTAATGGGTTATGTAAGCCATTTATGATCCGTTTTAATAGAGTGTGCATCCTTTGAACTGCAGATGGGACGCCTGCTGTTTATGGGGCTTCCTGGAGCACTGACTGGAGGGAGGCTCCTCGGGGTTTATAGGGCTTCCCAGGGTGCAGGCATTTAATTGGGACTGTGTTGTTTCATTTCTCCCCCATTACCAGCTTTCTGGTCCTGGTGGTGGCTGCAGAGCAGGATTTGTCTGCATGTGCATGCCTCTGCTGTCTGTATAACAGGTTCAGAGTAATGCTGGGTCGACCTTGAACCACGGGTTAAATCAGAGTCACCTGAAGGCTTGTTACAGCGCTGGTTTCTGGGCCCCACCCCAGAGTTTCTGATTCAGGAGGTCTAGGGTGGAGCCTGATAATGTGCATTTCTAATAAGTTTCCAGGTGATGCTGAAGCTGCTGGTCCTAGGACTACACTTTGATAACCAACTGTACTGGAAGATTGAAACTTTACATGTAAGCACTTGTCTGAAACAGAAATATTTCTGTCCATATTTTTAGGTAAACATTCTTCACTTATATTCTAGTATACTAAACAAAGTAATTGAATATCTTCTTGATGTTGATAGTCATAATTATGAGTATTCATTATTGTGGTTGGTTATCATTTGGGATCTCCAAGACCCTTTGGTGGTTGGTCTAGGCTATTTGAGTTGTTGGTTTGCATTTGACATTTTCCATCTCTTCCCTTGAGGTCTGGTGGTCTGCCTCAGACTGGTGCTGTGCCTGTAGAATTCTTCCTTGCCTGTTTTCTTTTTAAAAAACTTTCTTACTAAAACATTTGCACCTTTAAAAGTTGAGAAAGTATTTGGGAAAGTAGAACAACAAATTTCCATTTACCCATCATCTAAATTTTTAGCATTTTTGCTTCATCTTGTTTTTGGTGGAAGTATTCTAAAGCCAAGCCCAGACATCACAACATTTCCCTCCCAGATATTTCCAACTGCATCTCTAAAAAATAAAGACACTTATTGCATAACCACAAGACCATTATCACAACTCACAAACCCAAGAGTAATGCCTCAATATCATCTAATGCTCAAACCATGTTCAGATTTTCTCCAATTGTTCTAGAAAGTTTTCCTGTTGAATCAGGATGCAAAAAAGGTCTGTGTCCACATTGCCATTGACTAGTAGGTACTTTTCCCTTGGAATTTGCTATTTTGGGGGGGTCAGGGGATCTTCAGGGGATTGGGGATAGATAGCTGCTGTTGGTTACCAAAAGCTAATGAAGGACATCTAAAGTCGGGAAAGAGAATTTTAAGTTAGNCTTGGAATTTGCTATTTTGGGGGGGTCAGGGGATCTTCAGGGGGTTGGGGATAGATAGCTGCTGTTGGTTACCAAAAGCTAATGAAGGACATCTAAAGTCGGGAAAGAGAATTTTAAGTTAGTTTGTGAGCAGAGTGCCTCCTCTTGCAGGGGCTTAGAGACGTCTCTGTCTTAGAAACAGATGCTCTTTTGCTTTCCTCTCTTTTCTTTGATCTGCAGAGGCAAGGAGGCCAGGCGTGTGACTTCCAGATCCTTGAGTTGCTTTCATGTGGGAGTATGTATCTGTTAGAAGATGTTTATAAAGCAGCTTAGTTGCCCAGGGTCAGCAAGGGAGTCCTTGGCCCCAAGGCCTCTTGACTGTGGGTGTTCTAGAGTGTCTGGGATGTGTGTTTTATTCTCCACAGGCTTTTCTTTCTCCCTGTCTTAATAATCCAGCCTCCATCCAGGCTTTGCGGGAAGAAGTATTCCTTGGAGTTCCAGGCTCTGGGAGCTCACACACACCTAGTCCCCTTGGGTGGCCTGGTTTCTTGCCAGAGGTATGATGAATAAATATTGATGTGCTGTGCCTGGCTCCCTCTCAGCCCTGCCTCTGTGTAGGTGTTTCAAACATGTTACAGTTTCTAATTTAGCTTCCCAATCAAAATCAAAGGTCCCTTGCTACAATTTAAATGCCACAGTGTACTCGTGGCTGGGGCTGACGTGGATTGG
Organism: Neotragus pygmaeus; assembly: GCA_006410875.1. Classification (NCBI taxonomy): domain Eukaryota; kingdom Metazoa; phylum Chordata; class Mammalia; order Artiodactyla; family Bovidae; genus Neotragus; species Neotragus pygmaeus. The sequence goes on from SJYV01002182.1 coordinate 2,920,817, forward strand.
AAAGCAGAGCTGTTCTGCGTCACACAGCATCAGCTGTACCACCATATGGGCCACAGCGTGGTGCAAAGAGGGGCTGCCAACTTCAAGCAGGGCTGAGGATAGGATCATGAGGCTGCCGGGAGGGGAGTGCCTTTCTGGACAGCTTCTGGGGGCTTTGGACTACTAGTTCAAGGTTCAGGACCAAGCAGCAACACCGTGACCCACAGTGCATGGAGATGCCCTAGGTGATCCACAAGGAGGGCCTGGGAGAGAGGAGAGAGCTCGACTATTGGCCTCATTTCAGCTCCACACAGTTTTCTGCGCTGCCTCACCAATTCCCTGACAGCCCCCTCTGTGCATGTATCCAGCATGCTCCACCAGAACACCTACCACACTGGATTATAAAGGGCTATTGCCTCTTCCTTATCCTTCTCTGGACAGGAAGGTCCTCAGGGCAGTGATGTTCACCGTCTTGCTATTTAGCACACAGTGGCACTCAGTAATTATGCAGCAGATACATTACTGTAGTCCAGGGAATGGAGAGAAGGGGGGTATCTTTGTGGTGAGTTAGGTTAAGCGTACGATACAAAAGCTCAGAAATGGTTCTGAAAGTCAATACATCTAACCTGGCCAAGATAGGGGGCTTCATTCTACCATGACTTCTTCTGGCTGCTGTCTTCCTGGGACACTCTTGTCCACATCTTGTTCCTCACCTTTTCTTGCCTGGCAGACCACCATGATACTTGGCTTAAATGTCTTATGGCAGTTACCATGCTGCTTAGAAATATTTCAGTTGTAACTATGTCTTATCCCTGACCTGTACTTTATGGTGCTTGAGGATAGCAATTACATTTGGTTTTTCTTTTCCTCCTTAGCCCTGGCACTGTGGTTTACACATACTAACAGGGACTCAAATCTAGTTGCCCAGGGAAATGAGAGACTGGGGGTGCTAAAGGAATGGCTCACCCAGTGACTTTTTTTTTAATTAGGGGAGGGAGAGCTCCTTGGGCAGTGGAGTCATCTGGAGAATCCTATAGGGAGCTGGAACTGATTGGCGTGTGGAAAATTGGGAAGGTAAAGAGGAGCAGGAGGATAAGGGGGAAGGGAGAGAACAGGTTTGGTGTTGGAAAGATCAGGGGAGACTTTGGATTTCCACTGCTGGGTGGAATAAAAAGGTGTGGCTAATTAGTTTAGAAACGTCAGCTTCTGGGTGTTTACTAGACATACAGTGACCTGCCAAGAATTGTATAGACTGACCACAGGGAAGGGTGGCTTCAACATTCTTAAAGCATGATGCTCACTCCAAGTTCCTGGTGAGACTGATGGGGATGAGTCAGGTTGAAGCCGAGACATACATATCAGATGGAGAGCCGCCCTATTATTTAGGTTTTTGGATTTTGAAATAAAAAACATGTCTTCAAATACCAGATAATGGAGCAGGATGAAAGAAGAAGGTAAAGAGGCTCCTGTCCCAGGGCTTTGATGGTTTAACTAGAAAAGAAATACTGAGGTGGGTTTGAGATGATGGAAAGATGTAAAGTTTCAGGCTTAGAAAAGTGGTGATTATACAGTTGCTTTGAAGACCAGTTCAAGAGTTTCTTAAAAAGTTAAACATAAACCTATCATATGATCCAGTCACTCCACTCATAGGTATTTTATTCAAGAGAAATGAAATATATGTGCGTACAAGGTCTTGTACAGGAACATTCATAGCAACGTTATCTGTAATACTCCCAAACTGGAAACAACTCAAATGTCCATCAAGAGAGGAATGGATAAACATATTGTGGTATGTCCATACAATGGAATACTATTGAGCAGTAAAGAAGAAATGGCTGATTCCCAAAATAATTATACTGGATGGAAAGAGCTAGATTAAGGAATATGTTTTATAATACCACTCTTACAAAAGTCTTAAAAATGCAAAGTAGTCTATAGTGACAGAAAGCAAGACAGCAGAAGAGGCAAGAGGAAGATATCATAGAGGTAGATGAAGGACCTTTTGGGGCTACAGGATATCTTCATTATCTTGATTATAGTGATGGTTTTACAGGAATAGATATATATGCCAAAACTTAAAGTTTGCTCTTCAAAAGTATTCAATGTATTGTCTATTAATGATACCTCAATATAGTTGCTACAAATAAATAAAAGTGGTTATTGAGAGTGTCATTGCAGTTCAATCAAACAATCCATAATTGCAAGCTTACCCAATCCTGAACTAGAATGGATTCATTTCAGTGAATCAATTATACAGGAGGTAAATCAATCCTTTTTTCTTTATAAAGGAAAAAAGGACAATTTCAAAGAGGTTAGGGTGGCAAGGTAGGGCCACTGTTGAAATTGAGCACAGTGAAGGGAAGCCCTGATGGAAGTTAATACTGGTGAAAACAAAAGGAACTGCCTTTGAGAGGTGTCAGGCAAAGCTCCGGGTGGGTGTAGGACTGAAGATGGACTTCACTGAAAGGAGAGAATGTTGAAAGGACAGAGGTGCTAAATGAGGAAGCCCTAAAAGATAGAATCCACAAGCTGTGTTGAACTACAAAGGAGAGGCCATGTAGGTAAGGCCAAGGGTGTAGTTTAAGTAGGGCTAGTATCAAGAAGTAAGCCTGGATGGGCTGGTGTGCAAGGGCATAGGCGATGGAACCAGACAGCCTGGCTATGTATCTTGAATACACAACACTTAGAAACTGGGAAACCTTTGGACAAATTACCTAACTTCTCTGTGCCTCAGTTCTCTCATTTGAGAGATAGTCCAGATCTCATAGGAATACAGTGAATGTGAAATGAATTAATGCACAAGAAGTATTTGGAATCATGCCTGGCATATATGAAGTGCTTAATAAATGTTATTTTTACTGCTGTCATCATCATCATCATCATCATCATCATTATCTGCTTTTGGGCAGAACTTTGAATACTAACTTTTAGCCAATGGCTTCTTTTACTTGGTATGTTGTTTCTGAGGTTCATTTATGTTGTAGCATGTATCAGGAAAGCTTTGTTCCTTTTGATGGTTGAATACTTTTCCAATATAGTGGGTATAATACAATAATACATTCTGTTCATCATTTCAGCAGTTTATGGACAGTTCATGAAGTTCTTTCCACCTTTGGGCTATTATGAATAATACTGCTTTGAACATTTATGTACAAATTTTTGTCCCCCTCCTTGTCTTTAAAGCTTGTACTTTTTGAGATTTAAGCATCTCCTGCCTCCTACATGTTGTTTGAAATAACAAAGTGAATTCAGTCACTTAAAGGAAACTTAGAAAATAACAAACAAGGATTTATTATATAGCACAGGGAACTATACTCAGTATCTGAAAAAGAACATATATAAGTATATATATATATGTAAATAACTGGGTTGCTATATTCTATACTCGAAACTAACATATTGTAAATCAACTATACTTCAATTAAAAAATGGTAAACAACCTAATTTGGATGCTTTTAGTCAGCTTAAAATATACCATTTCAAAATTTCGAGAAAAGCGTTTTTTGAATTAAAAAAAATGTGAAATATGTAACAAAATTTAATTTCTAATAAAATATGAAGAAATTAAGAAAATTAAAATATTTGCATAATTATAAAGAAGATTCATATACAACTAATAGTGAAACTAATTTGTATAGATAGTATTCTTATAATAGAATTCATGCGAGTGCAGCTCTTAGCCCAGTGCCGTCACTGCACCATTACCCCACACCCCGTTACCAGGCAACAGTTATCCCTGGACCTTTAGTGGTCCCGCTTTGTCATTGGTTGGTGCTGCAGTGGCCCTGCCTTCAAGTAACCAACTGTCAATGAGAGATTGTTAGTGGCCCTGCTCAGCCATTGGTCAGTGCCACAGTGGGCCCTGCCCCCAAGAGACCAACTGTCAATGAGAGACCTTTGTCCTGCTCAGCCATTGGTCAGTGTCACAGTGGGCCCTGCCCCCAAGAGACCAACTGTCAGTGAGAGACCGTTAGTGGTCCTGCTGAGCCATTGGTTGGTACTACAGTGGGCCCTGCCCACAAACCACCAACTGTCAAAGAGCAACCCCTTAATGAGGTAATTCAGCCAATGGTTGGTAGAATGGTGGTCTTCAGGTGGAAAGTGAGGTAAGAGGAATATCCTGGCCTGCTCTCCAGGGGCCCCTCAGTTTACTTGGTCTTGGGCCAGCAGGTGAGCTGGAGCGCCCAGGTAACAGGCTGGGGGCCGTGTCCTGCAGGGCTCCAGAGCCCTCACCAAGGTCATCCACTGGCTGGGTCCAGGCCTCGACGCAGTGGTGTTCCTCTCCCCATCTCTGTCTCTGCAGCCTGATAGCAGGGCAGTCTGCTTGGGTCATAGACCGCGGGACCTGGCCTCCTCCACGTGGGTGGCCTGAGGAGCTGGAGGACTAGTTGGGGGGGGTGCCTGGCTCCCCCAGCGATGGCTGCTGGGCAGGATCTGGAGACCTGACTCTGTCCTCTCAGCCACGACCTGGACCCCAGACGGTGGCAGTTGTACCTTGGGACCTGGCCCTTTCTTATCAGAACAGGGAATAACATTTGTTTGGTCAAGATTTACAGGAACATCCTTACCTGACCGTGACCTGACCTCAAGAACAAAGGATTTGACGCCAAGTTTGCAACAGCTAACCACATCCCACCCTCACCTTTCCTACAAAAGGGCTTTACTGAAAGCTTCCAGGGGCATTTGGGGTTTTGTGGCATGAGCCACTTGTTTCCTTGCATGGCCCTGTAATAGACATTTCTCTGTTCCAAACTCCAATGTTCTGGTATCATTTCGCCTCACTGTGCCAGGCACATGGACTTGCATTTCGGTAACGCTTTCTGGCTCTTAGAAATTCAAGGTATGCTCTTGATGGATTAGAGTTGAGTAAATTGAGCAAGGCATATTGCTACCTTCAATTTTCTTTATAATGTCCTGGCAATGAAATCAAAGATACATGTATGGTTCTGGAGATTGCATTATGAAATGATACAAATCTTGCTATCAGTAATATGAAATTATATACTTAAATGATATGTTTTTGAAATAATTTTTGTGAAGTGTTAGCTTTTCGTGTTACTCCCATTACAATGTTTGGACAAAGAAACTTACAGAATTATTCCAACTATTGCATGATAACTTTATAAACAATTTCAGGCCAGTTTTCAAAATTGAAGGTTTTAAAGCAAATAAGCATATTTAAGCACTAAAAAAAAAAAGATACATAAATAAGGGAAACTTTGTGATTTTCCAAACTCTCCTTTTCCCATTGGATATGGTGCCCTTTCCTGCTTGGGCCTCACAGTGAGAGTCCCAGCCCTAGACACACATGCAGAAGATGAATATTTTGGAACGAGACAGTTTCAGTTGGTGCCAGCTAAGAGGTACTTCCCCAAGTACCTCTTGGGGAGTAAAATACATCCATTTATTCTGACATGAGCTGTTCTGTTTTGAAAGGGAGCGAACTCCTTCTGCAGAAGGAATGCGTTAGGCAGACGGGGCATAGAGATGGAGGGAGGTGCTGACACGTGTGTCAGAAGAGGGGCCAGCCAGATGGCTCTGATTTATCATGTCAGGACTGGGTTGGAAGGAGCCCAGGCTGGCTGGGTGCTCCGTGCCTGGAGGCTTCCACGCTGCTAAACCCTTGGGAGGCTGGGCCTCTGCCCTCGCACCTGAGCTTCCTGGGGAAGCAGGGGTGGCAGCGGCTGGGAGAAAGCCTGTTGTTCCTCCTCAAGTTCAGCAGTTACCTCCTGCTCTTTCAGGGCAGGCCTCCTCTTTGCTGTAATCTGAAATGTCAGTTATCACACTCGTTTGATTTAAGTATAGAAGCGCCTTGGTTATGCTCTTAGGAGTAAGACAGAAATAGCTAGTCAGTGTGGGTGAGTAATCTTCTAAAAGCATTCGCAGGGATCATCTTTGCCATGGCATCATGTACTCTTCAAAGCCTGAGTGAATGTCAGGTGTTTAGCATTTTGAGTTAGGGGTGGGGAGGTGGATAATCTTAGGGAAATCCTGGGTTAAACCCCTCAGAGTCTCTGAACTGGATGATCTACCAAGCACTTGATATTTTTCAGTCCTCAATGTGTGACTCTAGTTGGATGTTATGCGAGTTGCTAAAAAAGTGCAGGACACAGCCCTTGGGTCCTAGCTTAGGTGCCAGTTAAGTGTGCAGATAAGAGGCTGCATATTTGAAAGCACTGCATGAACGGGCTGTGAGAGCTGTTAGAATTTGGGCAGGGAGGTATCCCTGTGGACTGGGATGCACATGGAATTTTTCCTAGAGAAGGCAGGGTGTGAAAAGGTGAAAATATTAGGGATAGAACTTTTTGCTTTTACTTGATCCCCACCCTGCCATTATCTATGAAGGGTGAAAGCACTTTATACAAGAAAGTTAATGGCACCCCACTCCAGTACTCTTGCCTGGAGAATCCCATGGAGAGAGGAGCCTGGTAGGCTACAGTCCATGGGGTCGCAAAGAGTCGGACACGACTGAGCGACTTCACTTCTCTAACAAACAAATAGAAAATTGAGGCATGAAAAAGAAAGAAGTGGCTAATCTAGTTGCTCTGATGGAGCCCTACATTTGGTTTTGAACTTCTTGGCAGCCAAGCCAAAATGAAAACCAGGTTAATTACATAGCTCTCTTGATCAGAAAGGGGAAAATCTACCAGCTCCTGAGGGGAGGCGAAATTCCTCCTGGCATATTTTCCCAAAATCATTTTTCATGTAGGAGTTTGTACAAAGATTCAAGGGGTATAGTGGATATTGATCCATCAACCACGAAAACCTTTATGAACTGGGAGGATTGAATGCCAAGTTGTGACATGGTGAAGGTAATCAGGCCAGTGGCTAAGCTGGCAAGATCCAGCTATGTGATTTCTGGGGCTCTGACTTGATGCAAAAGGAACTTAGAATCATTTGCTGGAAGAGTAGACAGGAGAGAAATCCTGATGGAGCCTCTGTAGTGGAAATTGAGAGGGGAAGCTCTTTGGTCTTGGTGAGATTATACCCAGGGAAAGAATGTGGATCCTGTCTCCCCGGGTTCCCACTGTCCAGCATATAATTACCCTGTCTGGGGATCAGATTTGGTGCTGAGTATCCTGGCAGCCAGAGGCACAAAAGGAGACACACGCCTGTTTCTAGAGTCTGGAGCTGGTCTTGTCTCTGTCACCAGCAACCCTTTAGTATCCCTTGGTCTATGTTAATGGAGGCCTTAAAGTACCTGTTCTTTACTCTGACACTTTTTCAAGCAGTTTGAAGTCTAGAAAAGGTAGTTTTACTTAAAAAAATGAATCCAAGATAGGTACAAGTTCAGAAAAGATTGCACACTAGTAGGTTAGCTTTATAATTTTTCCTACTATCAAGAGCTGCCATTTGTTAAGTGTTGACTGTCCCTAGCATTTTACCTACATTCTGTTTATGTCATCCTCAAAACAGTTTCCAGAAGTGTGTGCTGTTATTGTGTCCATTTTATTGGAGAGACTGGAGCTTGTGAAGATTTAGATGCTTGAGGAAGGTTGAGGAAGATTTCAGCTGGCCTTATTTTGGGATCTGGTGGATTGCCTTGGCTGCCTGTCCAATCCCTGGCCACAGATCTCTCCCTCTCCCATGTCGTGCCTAAGTTTGTCCTGGGCCTCCTGCTAGTCCCTGGCCATTTGTATGAGATAGGTACTTTCCCACCTGATCCTGAAGATTTTTCTTCTGGGCCTCACGCTGCTATGTCTGTCCCTGGAGTCACACCCTTTTCCCCCTTTTCTACCTGAACCAGTTCTATCTCTGTCCCATCAGTACCATAGAAGCAGTATCCAGATCTCCTTGTTTTTACAGCCTGTATTCCTTTCAGGACCTTCCAGCGAGTTCTTACTACCCATCAGGAATACTGCAGATAAGGGACTGAGGGGAGGGTCAAGCTCTTGTTTCCATTCCACCCCTTCACCTGAGCTCCCCTGGTTGACTTTCTGCTCAGCCACTCTCCAGGGGCATAGCTGCCATGTACCACTGCCATTTTATCATATCAAAAATACTTGAAAAACTACACAAAGATTTTCATTCTCATGAATGGAGGAGGAACCCATTTTAATAAACTCTTTTACTGCTGAAAGATTTGGGATTCTTGCTGCCTTTGGACCTCTGGATCAGTGTGTGTTAATTTATATGCAAAGTGATTGTGTATTTGGGGATGATGCCAAGTTGCTCCCCCTGTACAGGGAAAGCTGGTGACCACCAAAGTTGGGTTTTGGCTTAAATTCCTGCCCCTGCTCGGGCTCTCTTCGGCTCCTGTTGACCTCTGTCACTGGGAACAGGGTGAGATGAACTGAGTGGCCTCAGACACATGTCTTTGGAGGCTCAGAGGGAAACTTTTGGAACACCAGGATTGATTTTTATTTTTTGAAGCTTTTTAAGGACAGTATTATCAATGGGATCCACGTTTACTCTTTTGTTTGGCTGTCTCTGGAAGGGCTGGCCTGGGAAGACAGAGAAGGTGGATGTCTAAAAGATATATTGTATGGCAAAGTTACTTCATTAAATTTGGATAAAATATTGATTAAATATCCAAGTCTAAATAACCATCATTTGTGTATTGGTTAGCCTTTCAAATAAAGTTCCACTTCCATGAAAATAAATACATAAATAAAAGATATAGTCAGCTCTCACCTGGGACTCTACATCTGAAAGTACACTGATTACTTAATTTCTCCATCACTACAATAGCTGCCATTTATTGAGTACTTACTAAATGCTTTAAGTGTATTACTTCTTTAATTTGCACAGCAACCAAACAGATACCTATCAACCCGTTTTACAGATGAGATGGGAAGCCCTGTGTTATAGGAGGCTTTCAGGCTGTTAGGCGCAGAGTAGTTTTAGAGCCCTTTAAGGCACTTTCTCTCTCTGGCCCCTTGAGATCTTGGATGTGCTTTGGCTTGGGTATGTGGATGGGAGGGGTGTTTCCTCCTCAGATGAGACTCCCTTGCAGTACAAAACAGCAGAGATCTGTCTGGTAGAAGCTTATGCCAAAGGGTAGGGGCTGAAATGATTTCATATTATCCTTCAACCCCATCATTCGAACCCAGACTCAGTGCTATACGGCCAAGTAAGGGAAATGTCAAGTCTTTGGCCATGTCCCGTCTCTCTCCCCTGATGTCCTCTAGAGATGACCATAGCCCTCACTGACTCCCCTTAGTCTCTCAAAGTCTGAGCATTTGGATTCTGTAATATCCAACCTAGGGCTTGATTCTCCAGCCTCACTTGGCAGCACTCTCTAATGTTGCTTCAGTCACTGGGGTCCCCCCAGACTTTTTTGCCACCCTCTGGTCCAGACTCAGTGAACCCCAGAGTCAGGAAAGACCTAAGGACCATGTATTTTAATCTACTCATTTCATCAGTGAGCAGAAAGGCCAGCTCTAGTGTGTCAGAGAAGGCAATGGCACCCCACTCCAGTACTCTTGCCTGGAAAATCCCATGGGCAGAGGAGCCTGGTGGGCTGCAGTCCATGGGGTCGCTAAGAGTCAGACACAACTGAGCGACTTCACCTTCACTTTTCACTTTCATGCATTGGAGAAGGAAATGGCAACCCACNCCAGTTCTAACTGTTGCTTCCTGACCTGCATATAGGTTTCTCGAGAGGCAGGTCAGGTGGTCTGGTATTCCCATCTCTTTCAGAATTTTCCACAGTTTATTGTGATCCACACAAGCAAAGGCTTTGGCATAGTCAATAAAGCAGAAATAGATTTTTGTATATATAGTTATATATAGTATATATATATAGTTATATATAGTATATTATAGCATAAGACTTAGAAATAGAAGTTTGTTTAACGTTGCAGAATTGTGGAGGGATTCTGTTTCCTGAGTTTGTAAGTTAGTCTCTTTTCTCTGGACTTAAGCCAGCCTGCCTTTAGCATGAAATTTGTATTCTGTGCTCATGTATGGTGTGCTTTGGTGTGCTTTGCTAGCTGGGGCCATACCAAGGATCTAGGATCAATCATATATAGATTACCATGTGGATGGTTAGCCTTTGGTAAGTGCATACCTGTCTCCAAATCCTCAAATTCCAGCACCCTGGATAAAACTGTAGGAGGAAAAGGGAGGGACAGATGGACAGAAGCATGTACACAGTCCCAGTCTCTATGATTCCTTGCTCTCATCAGAGTGCAGCAGGCTTGTGCCTACCTCCTACTCAGTCACATCCTTACTCCTGGATGTCTGAGTAAATACTCACACATGATCGCCACCAAGGATATGCAATTTTGCAAGAAGGAAGGCTAGGATACACTGTCCTCTTATGCTCACAGGACTCCCATCACTTCTCCTAGCTGATTCTTGTATAGGGGACATGAAGCATTAGCTTCAGAGTGAGTTCCAATTCATTCTCAGGGACAGCCCTCTTGGGCAGGTGATATTCTGATTCCCACCCACTTCTCTTCCCTGGGGTCAAGCACAGAGCAGTCAGTCAGGCACAAGCTGGAATTACTATCCAGATGCATCCAGAAGGTGGAAATTCTGCTTCCTCTGTCTGGAAAACACAACCCTGGCTGTGGCTTTTTTATTTTAGGGACATGATGTCGCTCTTCTGTTTCCAAAGTAAGAGTATTGCCCCCAAATTCATGAAGATTGTAGTGTTTGAGTTCTATTCAGTTACAGAGATGGTAACATTGAAGGTAGAGTCTGAGATGTCAGGTGTATGCTGTGCCTTCTGCAGTGCACCAAGAGTATGAATTTCTGTTTTCTCAGCAGCCCGAATTTCTTTTTAGCTTTATACCTTCACAGGAGGACCAGGCTGGCACAGCCATGGTCCCACCCCCAAACCCACAAAAACACCCTGTGATTTAGGCAGGCGGTGGCTATGGTTATCTTTACTTCATAGGTGGATGATGAAATTGAGACAGTGAGAAGCCCAGGGACCACAATGCCAGCCCTATAACTGCACTCTCCCTCTTGACCTGTGGGTTGCTAGGACTGGCCCCATCCGCAGCCAATTATTTCTTCCTTCCTAAAAATCCAGGCTGCTGCTTGCCATGTGAAGACAATGAAATCCTTAACCACGGGTGAAAAAGACCAATGAAATCAAAACAAACAAGGGCTTTTTTTTTTACACTTTTCTTAGGAAGTCATTAAGGAATTATTGAGCTGATTAATGTGGGTGGAAAATATTTAAGTTTGGTCATTGTTTGGGCTGGCCAGTTTGGCTGCATTAGGAATTGACGTCGAAACCGCTATACTGCTCTCTCTAGGCAGTCCTCTTAGTTCTGGAGTACTACAGGACTGGATCAGGCCACCCCTAAATTCAGGAATGAGGAGGGGCCACTGCAATGTTTAGGGGGGCCTTGGTGAATAGGGAGCATGGGAATGGGAGAGGATGGTCATTTCAGACATTCCCAGGCTGACATCCTATCTTGTCCTGTATTGGCCAAGATGGAGAGGACCTAGAAGATCTGAAGTGAAAAGGAAAACAAAGGGAAGGACTCAGGAGGAAGGCAAAGCAAAAGGAACAAGTGGGATCTGTTTATACAGGGCTTGCATTAAGCAGATCCTTTTCCTGGCAGATGCTGCTGTTCACAGTGGGCTGGGGAAGAGCCTCGCAGACAGCAAATGAGAGGTTGTGCTCCCCGGTGCTGCCGCCTCCCTGCCCAGCGAGCAGGCAGAGATGGGGAACCTGCCGGCCCCAGGCTGACCTCTCCCTGCAGCTGCCAGCTCCACTGAGACCCAGGCACGATGCTGCTGTGTGTGCTCTGCCGCCCAGGTTTCTCCTCCTCGTGCGAGCTGCCCTTTGTGACGTGGACTGAATCCTGGCCATCTTCCTCTTCCTCCCCCTTTGTTTTTTCTCAGAACTTTTGTTCCGGTTTTGCACTTGCCTGAGACACAGAGGAAGTGGGGTGGTCCTATTGGGGTGATTCTGGAAATGGGTGTGGGGGGGGAGCTGCCCACCACCAGGGACAGGCAGGCTGTGTCCCTTCCTCCCTGGATGCCCCCAGCCTACTTCTGCCCTTGCTGGAAACCTTCCTAAGAGTCTCAGATCTTACACAGGCTGCAGGGGGTGGAGAAGAAGAGAGTGGCACTGGAACCACATGTATAAAACTCCAGCCGCCTGACTGGAAGGCCAACCACTGCCCACTCATCTCTGAAAGCACGCTGTAGAAGGCCAGAGAGGGCAGGAAGGGAGGGCAATCCCTCCTTGTCTCATTTCACTCTCCCTACTGTTCTTGAAAATGTGTTTCCACTTGACAGAGGAGGAAACTGAGGCCCAGAGAGACTGAGTGACTTCTTCAACCAGGTAAAGCAGTGGAGTCAGAATTAGCTCCCAGACATGCTGGTGCCTAAGTTAGAGCTTTTGCTTAAAGCTGGAGTGCCAAAGAAAGCAAGGGCAGTAAAAGTAACTGAAGGAGAAAGGGAAACAAAGAGACTTATGGGAAAGAGAAAAGGGAGCTGGTGGAACTGGGAGCCCGTTAGGACTCTTAACTTAGTGAGTGATGTTCCCCTGTCTGCCTCCAAGGGTCACAGTAAGAAGGAAATGCAGTAGACTCATCTCCCAGTAAATGCAGATTTTTTTCACTTGCCCAATTGTTTCTTGACCATTTCCACTTATCAGTTTTTTAAAAAAGCTTATTGACTATCTTCTGGTCACCTTGCCTAGCCCTGGGCTGTCTGGAACACTTGAGATAGAGGAGAGACAGGCTTTTCCTTCAGGGAGCTTGCAGCCTGTGCCGGACCAACATGCCCCAAAGCGCTAAGTGATCGAGCCAAAGGTTGTTGATGAGGAAACGTGATTTGAGCATCTGCTGTGTGGTCAGCTCCATTCAGGCCCAAGTTGCGGGTTCTGAGGAACAGACTCTGAATGGGAAAGGCCATCAGGGAGGGTGTCTTGGGGCAGAAACTTGAGCTGGAAAATGGGCTTTCTCCTGTCCTCACGGGAAAGGCACTGGAGAAATGTAAAGTGGGCAGTGCTGGGGCCCACACCCAAGATGGCCCTCTGTGCCTGTGACAGCCTACTGGTACCCGATTTGTTGGGTGTTGAGGATCAAGCTTGTTTCAATTTGGGTGGTGACGGCAGGTGGCTGGTATGGTGTCTGGGCTGAATACCNAGTGGGCAGTGCTGGGGCCCACACCCAAGATGGCCCTCTGTGCCTGTGACAGCCTACTGGTACCCGATTTGTTGGGTGTTGAGGATCAAGCTTGTTTCAATTTGGGTGGTGACGGCAGGTGGCTGGTATGGTGTCTGGGCTGAATACCAAGGCTTTCTAGAAACAGGGAGCTTTGTCATTCCTGGGAAGGCAAAAGCCCTGCCCAATGGTCTCCCCTGGCTCTTCTGTCCCCTCCCCTTCAGGCTTCCTTGGGTATTGGCTTCCTGGCCCCTGGAAGGGGTTTCCTTTCCAGGCTATCAAAGTCCTAGAAACTACCTTAGCTCCTGTGACCCACAGCCCTCCAGTGCTGCCCACTGGTGGATGAACCAGGCAGAGAGGCTGTGTCACTCCCCAGGATGCTTCCAGGAAAAGGGTTGCAGGAGCATGGGGTGAGGTGGGAGTGTTGGGCAAGGGAGACTCAGCTCTAGGTTTGCTCCTAGGCAGCTGTGTGGCCTGGCTGAAGACGACAATGATGAAAGTAGCAATAGTCACTACTCCTGTGCCCAGACTCTGTAGTACATCATAGACACGACTCAGCTGATCTTCCTAGTGGCTGTGTGAAAGGGGTGCTATCATCACCCTCCTCCTCCTCCTCCTCCAAATGAGGAAATGGACGCTCATGGAACTCACAGGCACTGGAGGCAGAGTTGAGATTCATGCTCTCTCTCCATGATTAGGGCACACCACCTCCTTATCTGTTAGCCCAGACTTCTCTTTTTTCTCAAGGTAAGGATTTGAATGAGCTCATTGCTTGGGCCCCTCTGGGCACCGTCATTCTAGAATTTTTAGGGAAGGATGTCCTCAAGTAGGCAAAGGCAAATGGCCTTAGGAATGATGGTGCTTCTGAAATTATGAGAAGACCCAAGTTGCTGAGCCCCTTTTTGCTCCATAGCAGCCTAAGGCCAGTTTCCCAGTTCTTTCTCCCCTCGTTGCCCTGAGCACTCCTGCCCTGCTGGGAGCACTCACTGACCCAGAGCCACCCATCTCTGGACAAAGTGCATTGGGGCGGAAGTGCAATGAGGCACTCCCCCTGCACCTTTCAGGCTGGTCCTTAGCACCATCCCCTCTGGGAGTGCTCCTCACCAGTCAGAGCTGTCTGCTGCTGTCAGCTGCAGCTGCTGCTGACTGCCACATCAGGTTAGAAATAGAAACTCCCTGCTGGGCCCCCAGCCCTCCCCGCCTGCTGCTGCTGCTGCTCATCTGGGGGCCTCCTGTGCTGTCTCAGTTGGTGAGACCTCTCTCAGAGGAGCAGGGAACCAGAAAAAGTCAGGGTTGTCTCAGCCTTGGAGCTCCAGGGCCAGCCCTGCTGGTCCCGGCCTGTGACTGACTCACCACCTCCAGGCCTCCCCTCTCTCAGCAGCTGCTTCTTAACCTTTTGGAAGGTGATTTGATGCTGCCTGGCCGGGTGGCTCACCCTGCCACTGGCAGCTTCCAGCCTTGTGCTTGTGAAGGGCCTTTCTGAATACATGTTGAACTTGAGTTATGAACACACAACTGGGCAGGATCCCAGCAGGGCTACCAAGGCAACCTCAGATTTAGAGGCTGAGTGCTGCGTTTTCTCTTTTCACTGAATCCCTTTCCTTCCCATCTCTCCTGTGTTTTTTTCTCCATGATATCAAAGCATGTGGTATTCTTCCTTGGAAGCAGTCGATGTTAGGAGTCAGGTGTGTGTGCTTGTGTGACCCTCCAGGGCAGGGCAAAGGGAAGAGTGGTGTTCTATCCCAGAGTTGTCCTGGAGCCACAGGTCTTGGGAGACAGACAGGCCTTGGTGTCTGGGACCATCTCCTCTCCATCTTTGCCTGCTGACAGATGATCCAACCTGAGAGGTCTGGTGACCCTGACTTTGACCCATTCCTGGAGGGCCAAGCCAGTACACCATTCCCCACGTGCCTCTGAGCAGCAGCCTTGCTCCTCCCATTCTGAAGGCTGTCCCTGAGTCCAGGGTATCATGCTGACCCGAGGAAGCACAGTGACATGGTCCCAGCAGGGTGTGGTGAAGGAAGTTGTTTTTATTCATGATAAGCAGGATAGTAAAATAACAATAGCAGTGTAGATGCTTCTCAGTTATTTACCAGTGGATTCTTCTGCATTCTGGATATCCACACCTTTCTCTTCCCAAAGTGGGATTGGTCCCTAAGGGGGATTAGCAGTAAAGAAGGAACTAAGCTTTATTAAGACTGTACTATGTGCCAGGCATTGTGACAGGCACCTAAACCACATCTGTTCTTGTCATTGTCCCTTAAGCCTCATTTGTCCCTGTTTTATCCCGTTTGCTCCGTTTGCTTGGGAGGAACTAAGTCTTGTGGGCTTTAAATAATTTGCTTATGGTCACATGGTTTAAAAGCATCCTAGCTGACTTGCTTCAGGGATTGTATCTTCCTACTCTGTGAGTGAGTGTGTGTGTGTGTGTGTGAGTGAGGGCAGACACATGGAAGGATGGACTCCTTGAGGAACCCCCTCCCCACCCATCCTCAGCCTCATGCTTCATGTAGTACATTTGAGGCTCCTGAAATCCTTCTACCAGCAAGAATTTGCTCATCCCACCATGAGGTTCCAGGAGCATTTTAAATTGAAGTAGCTCTATGAGTCTGAGTGAACTCTGGGAGCTGGTGATGGACAGGGAGGCCTGGCGTGCTGCGATTCATGGGGTTGCAAAGAGTCGAACACGCCTAAGTGACTGAACCGAACTGAACTGAAACATTTCCAGATAGTTATTGTTTTCTACTTATTTTTNTGAACTCTGGGAGCTGGTGATGGACAGGGAGGCCTGGCGTGCTGCGATTCATGGGGTTGCAAAGAGTCGAACACGCCTAAGTGACTGAACCGAACTGAACTGAAACATTTCCAGATAGTTATTGTTTTCTACTTATTTTTATACTTCCCTGGAATATGGAAAGGGGATGCTGAGACTATTTCAGAATGGAAAATTCAAGGTCAAAGAAGGAAAAAAATCCAGGATCTGACCCCTCTTTTGCATTCCACCCTTTGTTCTGAGCCCCTGCCATCTCCTGCCAGGGTCATCTATCCTAGTGGCCTCTTCATTGATATCTCTGCATCTACCCTTGCTGTTCCAGCCCGCATGGTCTTCACATTATGTTATTCCTCTGCTTGGAATTCCATGATGGGTCTTCATCATGGGTGAAAACCCCAATCCTTCTAACAGCCTGTGTCTCTGCATGTTCTGTATATATCCTACCCCTACCTCTCTGGTTTCATTTTATACTTTTCTCTCCAAACTCATTCTACTGGCCTTTGTGCTGGTCCTAGAACAGACCTTTCCTGTTTGCACTGGCCATCACTATGCCTGGATCATTTCTGTTATCAGAACCTCTCCTTTCAATTCTTGGCTCCAATGATCAGGCAAAATGGGGGCAATCCTGAATACACAACTTAAAACTGCTACCTCCTTCTCCACCTTGATCCCACTTATCCTACCTTTTTTTTTTTTTTTTGGTCCAGAGTACTTATTGCATTCTAAAATGTCATACAGTTTACTTTCTTTACTGTTAATGTGTAGACTTCCCAAGAGCAATGACTTCTTTCCCTCTTGTATTCACTGATAGATCTTAATAATCTAGAACAGTACCTGGCACATAGTAGGCACTTTAATAAATATGTGATGAATGAATGAAATCACATATCAGGTTAGTCTGGAACTTATGACTAGAGTAAACCTCACCAGGAACACTGGTGTTTTACTCCCAAGATAAGGATTCCCCCCAAGTGTTTTGTATTAGAACAATTCTATTTTGGGGGGATAAATAAAAACTCAACCTAGGCATAGAAGGCAAAAGAGCACCAACATGTACCATGCGTGANACACTGGTGTTTTACTCCCAAGATAAGGATTCCCCCCAAGTGTTTTGTATTAGAACAATTCTATTTTGGGGGGATAAATAAAAACTCAACCTAGGCATAGAAGGCAGAAGAGCACCAACATGTACCATGCGTGAGATATGTGCCAGGTACTACGTATGTTATTATCTGCCAGGTACTGTGTATATATTATCTCACACATCTGCACATCTTTTCTAGGAGGACAGTGACACTCACAGAAGATAAAAAATGTACCCATGGCTGCAGCTACTCACTGTTTAACCTCAGCTCTGTCTGCCTCAGAGCCTCTTTCCTCTTCTTTCCTGGAGAAAGCAGCACTGAAAATCTAGCTGTCTGGGCCTCATGTTCCTGCCAGCTGTGCAGAGAATCAGGCTTGATGCTGAGCCCACCTCTCCCCCAGTATCCTGTGGACTTCTCCCTGTCTTGCTCTTCCTTTCTTGTGGGGTTGTGGGTAGCCAGGACTGTATCCATATGTAGTCCCGGTCATCATGCAGACCTCGGTCATCAGGTCCTAGTGCTTGGCCATGAGTCAGCTAAAAGCAAGCCAGCAGGTTGCAAAAAAGCAATGGCAGAGTTTGGCTGCTCACTGAAGAGCACATGGGTGGCTGATTTCTAGGGCCTGCGCACCGCTGCAGCCCTCTCCTCTCCAGCTGAGCTTGATTGTAGGTTCCCTGAAGGAAGTCTGCAAGGAAGTGTGATCTAGACTGACTTGCGACTTGCATTCTTGTCCCCCTGCAGTCTCCTCCCCAGTCCTCCAGGCTGGGGTTCTGAGCTTTTGAAAACCAACTCGGAAAAGGTTTGAAAGCCATCCAGGATGAGCATGCTGTGTCATGCACCTGTCTATTTCAGAAGGACTCACCATCTAGATCATGTTGGGGGCTGAGAAAGATACAGTGAGAAGTGAAGTCATTCTTCTCACTCAAGAAGTTTCTGTTCTACTTATATAAAATAACAATGTGATAGATCCACAAATCAGAAATGTAAATATAAGCCATAAGTTGTGTGCTGTGAGTGCTTCTTCAGTTGGTAGTCTGGAAGTGAAAAACACTATATAACCTATAACCATAATGTGCTCTTAAAATGGAAAGTGAAGTGTGGAAATACAGCAAACAGAGAGTTAGTCCCCACACAGTGAGGGGCACACGTCACTGTAGGTTTTTGTGACAGAGGTAGCATCATCTTTGAACACGGAAGGGCAGACACCCCAGGCTAGGCCTTGGGTTATAGTAGCTCATATTCATCGGAAAAAGATATCCATTTTGTCCAAAATGGCCATAAAAAATCTTGCTGTGGGCTACTGAGAGGACAATAATTAGGAACACTGAACACACCTTTCAGAACATTGAGTTCCAATGAAGTGAAGGCTTTGGCAGTTTCCATGGAAACAGGAAGGCTTCACTTGGGTTTCATGTGGTAACTTAAGGGCATTTCCTCTCTGCCTACTCTAAGGCACCAAGGGACCCAAGCTGCTTCTCTTTCCTCAACCTCAGAATCTCATGGACTGTGGAGAAAGTTTGAAGGGTTATGATAGAGGCTAGTAGAATTGAACTAGTTCTTGCAGCTTTTGGGTTTCATTTACCACTGGAGTGTTATAGAATTATAATTGTGCTTTCTCATATTTTAGTTAGACACTGGATTCGGCACTTACTATGGGAGTAAAGAGTGAAACTTCTGAGAAGAGACAATCTGATGATGACCCCACCCCCTGCTTAAGGCCTGGTTCCAACCTCCTCCACTCAACCCTTTTTCTAGACATTGTTTCCTGGCCACCAGCTCCACCATACTTAGACTATTCTTATTTTCTGAGCCATTCCTTTGGCATTTTCCTTGAGGTCAGGGATCAGACATTATACGAGGCATTCATCCTCACACACCCTCAATAAATGCCAGTCGACTTGAAAGGAAACTGCCTTTGCCCACTGAGGAGAATGAATAACCAGGAGCTTGCAGATTGGAGGACAAAGAGCAGCTTTTTTCAGGGTATCCCACTAAACTGACCAAGCCTAGATTTTCATCCACATAATCTGGCTGGATTTTCCTCAGGGGACTTCAGTCTTAACTCCACCACCAAGCCTGATATTTTCCAGTAGGTGGTCTGCTTGCAAACTTATTTACTTTGACTTGAGCCATGCCTGTGTGAGAACACTTAATTCAGATGATCTAATCAAAACCACACATGAGGCTTTAATGATGCTACTCTGTCTGCCGCTCCTCATCCACCCTATCCCCCGTGGCACTCTGATCTTGTTTAAAGAAATCCAAGGTTGGTTCCAGTGCCTTGGAGAAAAGTGCTGGAGGAGGCCAGCCTCATGTGGCCTTTTTTCATAGATGACTGTTTCTGGTTCTTTTCTGGACCAGAATTCTCCTTCCAAGAGCTCAGAATGCTAGCCCTTTCCAACCAATCGAGTATCTTGCTTATGAGAAAAATCCCAGCCTTAATATGAAATTGTATGTTGGGTTAGAAGTGTATTAGAAATTAAACTGTAGAAATTAGAAATTGCAATTTCATTTTATTATTTTGTAAGGAGCCCTTAGAAGCAGCATGGCCTAGGGAGAAGCGTGCACGTCTTGGGCCCATGGGGACTCAGGAGCCTCTGGGGCCTCTGGGCGCTACAGATCATTCTGTTTCTTGAGCTGGTCCCTGGCCACACAGGTGCCATCACCTTGTGCACTTTTCTGTAAATATATTCCACTTCTTAATCCAAAGTTAAGAGAAAATAAGCAAGAGGACAACAAACACAAGTTTAGCGTCGTACCCCCTTTGGGTAGGGGATGGCAGGAGGAGGGCAGTGGAGGGCCATGCATGGGCAGCTTTGAGCCTCCTTTCCACTGGTTACTTTGGATATTGGGTTCCTTAGAATTCTTCACCATAACTTACACGTATAAAGACCCTTTTATAGATATCAAGAATTAAATATTAAACTACATGGGGTTTAGAGAAAAGATCTTACAGGTTTCATGGTGAAACAGACCAGGTTTGACTCTTGTCTTGCCACTTACTGGTTTGAGGGTCTTGAATGAACAGCAAAAACTTCCAGACTCTCAGTTTGCCCATCTACAAAATGAGGATTGCAATCCACAACCAAGAATCCAGTTACATTTAGGCTGTGTATTACATAGGGAAGTGTAGGGAGCATAAAACAATAGAAGCTAACCTAGTTCAAATGGAATGGGTTGGGAGTGGGGTTGTCATGGAGGATTTCCATGAGAAGGTTATGTTTGAGCTAGTTGTTGATACTGGGCTAGTTTTAAGTACACAAAATCAGTACCTGAATTTCTCTCCCCTCATATTCATATGCTAGATATGTCCTGTGACAAGTAGGGGATAAGGATTCCAGAGAAGCATGGAACTTCAAACCCACAGTGGATTTCAGAGGACATTACATAACCCTCTGTCTCCTGCCCTCACTCTTCCTTGATTTCGCCAGTGAAGGAAATGAAGTTCAAGAACGAATGTGACTTGCCCAGGCCCCTCAACTGATGAATAGCAGGATGTGGACTGGAACACACACCTCTTTTGGCTCTGTTACTTGCCAGACACAGTTCCAGTGCTTTACATGCTTGATATTTAATCCTTATTAACATCTCTATGTACTAGAGCTGCTTCCCTGGTGGCTTAGATGGTAAAGAGTCTGCCTGTAATGTGGGAGACAGGGGTTCAAATCCCTGGGTCGGGAAGATCCCCTGGAGAAGAAAATGGCAACCCACTCCAGTATGCTTGCCTGGGAAATCCCATGGATGGAGGAGCCTGGCAGGACAGTGTCTGTGGTGTCACAAAGGGTCAGACACGACTAAGTGACTAATACACTATATACTGTCTGTGATATTATTTCTTGCTTACAGATAAGGAAACTGATCTCCAGAGAGTTTAACACCCCCCCCACCGCCGCCCCTGCCCAAGGTCACACAGCTAGCTCAGGAGAGAGGATTTGAACCTAGCCTGACTGCAGAGACTACCGCATCTCTACATTCCTGATTACTACCCTCCACTCCCTCCTACCAGAACCTCAATTTGCAGTATTTCTGCTACCTTGACATGTTTCCTACCCTCACAGAGCTGCTGTCTTTTCAGAGAGAAGAGATGGCTTCAGTACAACACAGATGAGAAAGCCCGGCTGAGGGAAGGGCTGGCTGAGGGAGCAGCCTGTCTACCTCTTGGGATTCATTCTCTTCATTAGTGAAAAGAATTCTCCACTAGGNAGAAGGGGACGACAGAGGATGAGACAGCTGGATGGCATCACGGACTTGATGGACCTGAGTCTGAGTGAACTCCGGGAGTTGGTGATGGACAGGGAGGCCTGGCGTGGTGCGATTCATGGGGTCACAAAGAGTCGGACACGACTGAGCAACTGAACTGACTGAACTGAGAGTCACCTTATTAAAAAACCAAATGAACTTCTAGCCAAACCAGTATTATTTTTATTTATTGCCATCTCAGAGAAAAGGGAGACAACATGTAAACAAAGGAAATTTCCAAGCAGAAATATACCTTTGGAGTTTTAAAAAGCAGTTTTTAGTTGCTACTGAGCTCTTGTTAAGTCAGATATCTAAGCCTGAAAGGTTGATAATTTTTCCAGCGTGATATGCATTATTTTTGAGTGATTAATTTGAACTGTGAGACTAAGAAAATGAAAAGGGATTAGAAAAGTCTTGTCACTTGGACTTAGAACATTACTATCTGCTCTGCCACATTTTGGCTCGGCCACTGCTGAAGAAAAGTCACTGGCTTTTTCAGAATCCTGAATTCACAAATCATAACTACTTGGATCTGAGTCTAAGCTGAAACTGACAATAGTCTGATACTGGCTATTTAAACCTCAATACAAGCTGTGCTGAACTAAAGCAAGCATATGCTCAGTGAACAAGACTTTGACTTAAGGACTGTAGAAGATTTAAGACACCCTCTCTGAAGCCATAAACTGAAAACATCATGGATTCTGGCTGGACCATCTGAATCATTTGCAGATGCCCATAGGAAAGGGCTCATTCTCTGACAGGGCCATCTTCATCAAGCTGTCAGTTACACAGGCCTAAAGTACATTCCTAACTTACGATTATTGTCAAAAGTTCTAAGTTGGGAGAATGCACTCTACTTACTTGTTACAAACTGGAGTCACGTTTCCCTTTCAGGGAAGTCTCACTGCTATGGACTTGTATCCAGCTTTCTGGATTAGCTGCAGCTTTCAAGAATGAATAAATAACTTGATTTTATTTTCCTCACACTCACCTTACCATTCCTTGCACACACATATGTATTAAGGCAGCTTCATTTTTAACCACAGCTGTCTCCAGAAAGGAACTGTTCCTTCCCCAGGTGGCACTAGTGGTAAAGAACACACCTGCCAATGCAGGAGATGTAAGAGACTCGGGTTTGATCCCTGGGTCAGGAAGATCCCCTGGAGAAGGAAATGGCAACCCATTCCAGTATTCTTGCCTAGAGAATCCCATGGACAGAGAAACCTGGCAGGCTTCAGTCATTGAGTTTCAAAGAATCTAGACACAACTGAAGTAATTTAGCCAGCATAATACACACACTGCACTAGGTAAATAACCAGGACAAAAAGGGTGTAGGAGGTGACATAAACTTATTTTGAAAATTTTTGAAAATTTGGGGTTTTCATCCAGACTAATCCCAAATCACACATCTTTCTATAAAGTTGTATAAAAAAAATTTTTTTTTTTTTTT
>SJYV01002182.1:2945815-3003962 GCA_006410875.1 Neotragus pygmaeus
GGGGGCGGGTGGGGGCGGGGGGGGGGGGGTGGGGGGGGGGGGGGTGTTCAGTATAAGGTTCTAGGCAGTGGGACATGAAGAATGAAGACCTGGGAGGCTCTTTTCTTCCAACCACGTGTCTCTGGAGACTGATCTCCCAAGAGGACACACCTGGTCACTGAGGTCCACAGGGGAACTTATTGCCTTTGGTTGCATTCAAATTCCTCTTCAAGTGAGGAAGGTTGAGTCAGGATTTGGACTTCTAGGAAGTTCTCACTCTCACCTGGAGTTCTGTCTTTGCAGTGGTACCTCCACTTCTGCTCATCATCC
Organism: Neotragus pygmaeus; assembly: GCA_006410875.1. Classification (NCBI taxonomy): domain Eukaryota; kingdom Metazoa; phylum Chordata; class Mammalia; order Artiodactyla; family Bovidae; genus Neotragus; species Neotragus pygmaeus. The sequence goes on from SJYV01002182.1 coordinate 2,946,125, forward strand.
CCTCTACTGCCCCTCCCCCCAGTATTCCTAACATTCCTACCCACCCCTACCAAGGGAGCCTGGATGAGGTTTTATCATTGGTACTGAGGATAGTCTTCTAAGTCGGTGCATTTTTTTCTGCTAACCTCTGTTTCAGTATTATGGAGACATTCATAGGGAAATGTTCTTAGAGGAACGTTTTCCCCTTCGGATGGCCCTCCTATTTGCATAACAGCAAGAAAACCCTACTGCCACCTAGTGGGACTTCAGAGTGTGACCTTCAACGCTCCTCCTCCTGACCCCAGCACATTATTTCTGTTATTAAAATTTTAACTAAGGAGCAGTTCTGAGTAGTATTCTTTCCAGTGTATGGATCCAAGTGTATTTACAGGTCTCCTTTCCATTTTCCTGAAGCTTGCAGCTGTGTCTCAGAGGCTTTGTTTTGTTACACAAAATAGAGCCTTTGAAACAGGTGCAGTGGGCTCAATCTGCTTTCCCGTGGCTGATCTTTACAGCAGTCCAGTGAGGTAGGTACCTGAATCCCCACAGACAAATGAGGAATCAAGATTCAGAAAGGCTAAGTAACTCAACTGTGTGGTAGGCCTCCTAGGTGGTATGTGCTTTATGGTTTGCTTGCCTCTGTAAGTGTGCTATCTATACACAAGTGGCTAAGTGTTGTCAGGTCCTGGCCATCTTGCAGAGAGGGAGGCCCTTGAGCCCTGAGGTAGTCCAGCTCAGGGCTCGGATTTTAAAGCCTGAATGGGAGGAGAATTTTGGTGAATGAGGGCACAGGAGGGGCACTGGAAGGGGGCTGCCCACAGGTAAGGAGTGGCAGCCAGTCTAGAGCTGAGCCTTGTGTCCTGGATGGAGGTCCAGGATACAGAGCCCTTGAGAGCTAGGCTGGGGGCTCCCGGGAGTCACTGTGTCTACTCCCACACTGCATTTGTTCATTGAGAAGTAGGACATATTTGATGGAAGAAACTGAAACGGTGTAGAAGTATGTAAAGTAAAAAAATGAGTATCTCCCTCTAGTTCCATTCTCCCCACCAAACAGAATTGATGAAAGTTTGGTGCATATGATTTCTGGAGATTTCCTATATTTATAAACTTATATAGATAAATATGCCCATTCATATACACATAGACTAACACGTATATATGTAGTATGAGTTATTTTAAATTGGATTATTTAAACTACAGTTTTAAAATCTCATTAAAACTCTATATTATCCCATGGGAATATTACTCATTACTGTAACTCATTTTTTAGCACTTTGAAAGCCTTTTACAATGGAAGACTTTAAATGTATATAAAAATAAAGCAGGAGAATGAATGCACTCTGCCAGCTTCAATATTTGTCAGTGTATGGCCAATCTTGTTTTACCTCTACCTCTCTCCAAAGTTTCCTTACAACTGGATTATTTTATTTTGTGTTCTAATTTTTGTAAATACTAATAACAGCCTTTTATTACTTATATTCCTATAATAGTAATAGCAACATATTTCGCAAAGAGTCGGACATGACTGAGCGACTGAACTGAACTGTACTTACATATATTTTATTCAAGGACCTCAAAGTCATTGTATCAAACAATGTGGTGCTGGAAGCCCAAGATTCCACAGCATGTTAAGTCTACTTAGTTATGGCACAGGAAATAGATTCCTAGCAACAGACCCAAGGTAAATGGCTCAAAGAGACAAACCTTCTTTTCTTGTGGTTTGTAATTTTTTGAATCTCCAAATTTACTACTTGTATCCCACCATACCTACAACACTGACTCCAGGTAAAAATGACTTTTACATGTTAGGAATAAGATGAGGACCAAATGGACAATTTATCTTTTTTATATAGTTTAGCTATCCATCTTTGAAAAGCACATGGTGGAATGCCAGAAGTGGCTTTTTAATAATGCAGCTTTACACATTATTGATTTATGATAATCATGGCCAGGATACCCTTGGGTAGAAGAGAACATTTTACACTGGAATGACATATATTAAATATGATGGAGTCATATCTTTGAGCACACATACATTTAACACAAAAGCAGAGGTGCCTCAATTCACTGAAGGTCAGACTTTTAGTCTTTAAAGGAACAGAGCTTTCTATTTCCTTTCTGTTTCTATTTCTAAGGTAGAGGGTTCAACTCTATCTTAGAGTTTACCTGAAAGACGCAATTCAATATAGTTTAAAACGAGTTTCTGTGGAACCCACGGGCATGTCAGGCCCACTGGAGTGGCGCTAAGGTCAGTGTGGTAAGCCCACTGCGTGAGAGGAAGGGATCCCTGAGTTGCTCAGCTCTTGACTCGGGGCACAAAGCACAGCTTTTCTTGGTCAGGGGCCCAGGGTGTGTATTCTGAGCATTTTACTTCTTATACAAATTTCCAACACTATTTTAAAAGCAATTTCTTTTTGGATAATGTGGTCAAGGTTTCTATCTTTCAGTCAAATATGGAGCTAAGTTAGCTCTTCTTGTGTCCTTCTTTACTTTGGAGGAGATGTAATATACATTTATGTTTGCCAGAAGTTCATTAGCCTGAAAAACATTGATGATATGAGGGTTTTAGTATAACGTTCTGGGTGCAAATGTATAGCTCACTCAAAGCCTATTAATGACATTTTATGCCTTTACTGTGCCCACATATAAAGATAGAGACTGAAGCCAGAGAGATGCTGTCTTAGCTTTGGTCAACCTGAATTATTTTGAAGAATTTTCCAGATATCATACATTTCATCTGTAAATATGTCTGTATCTATCTCAAAAGACAAGAGCACTTTAAAAAAGTAATTGAGATGCCATTACCACATTAAAGAAAAAATGAACTCCTGTATATCATCAAATATCTAGTCAATGTTCAAATTTTTCCAATTGTCTTATAAACTTTTTAGGAGCTAATATGTTTGCATCATGATTCAAATAAGGTCCATATATTGCATTTGGTTGATTTTTTAAAAGTCTCTTTCCATTCATAGATTTCTATTGTCCTCTTTTCCTTTTTTTGGTTTTTGATATGTATTTGTTGAAGAAATGGGGCTTCCTTGGTGGCTCAGTGATAAAGAATCCGCCTGCCAATCCAGGAGACACAGGTTGGATCCCTGGGTTTGGGAAGATCCCCTGGAGAATGAAATGGATTTGCCCTGTAAAGTTTCCTGCATTCTGAATTCTGCTGATTATATCCCCAAGGTATATTTTAACCTGTTCCTCTGTTCCTATATTTCTTTTTTTTTAATTTATTTATTTTAATTGGAGGCTAATTACTTTACAATATTGTGGTGGGTTTTGCCATACATTCACGTGAATCTATATTTCTTTTTTTTAAATGTCTCTGCCTTTTAATATGTTGTCTAGGTTGGTCATAGCTTTTCTTCCAAGGAGCAAGCATCTTTTCATTTTGTGGCTGCAGTCATCATCTGCAGTGATTTTGGAGCCCCCCCAAAATAAAGTCTGCCACTGTTTCCACTGTTTCCCCATCTATTTGCCATGAAGTGATGGGACCGGATGCCATGATCTTCGTTTTTTGAATGTTGAGTTTTGTGCCAGCTTTTTCACTCTCCTCTTTCACTTTCAAGAGGCTCTTTAGTTCCTCTTCACTTTCTGCCATAACGGTGGTTTCATCTATATATCTGAGGTTATTGATATTTCTCACGGCAATCTTGATTCCAGCTTGTACTTCATCCAGCCCAGCATTTCTCATGATGTACTCTGCATATAAGTTAAATAAGCAGGGTGACAATACACAGCCTTTGAAGGAGTCTTTTGGGCATTATTATATGTAAAATAGACAGCCAACAGGAATTTGTTGTATGGCTCAGGAAACTCAAAACAGGTGCTCGGATCAACCAAATGATGCAGTGAAGACAGCACTGGACTCCGGACAGTGGGGCTTCAGATACTGTTCCAATAACCTTAGCGACTCCTCGCCCTCATAATTTGGTGACTGTTGCAGTGGTCTGCATTTAACCTCAGCCCAGGGGTACTGGATGGAGCACCCTCTTGGTGCAACGCCTCAAGAATTCGTCAGAGAAACCAATCGAATCTATATTTCTTAACAGATGGTTAGTTTTAGGGGCTGGAGCAGGATCAGATCTGATTTCTTGGTGAAAGGGCTGGAGCTTCTTAGTAGGGAAATGACCAGGAGCAAGAGCGGTGGCTTTAGAAAAGAAGGGCCTCCCAAACTCAACCCCTTGTTTTGCTCTCCCTAGATGCAGATGGGAGACAAAGTGCAAGAGTGCCCCTGAACTTCTGTAGGGCTGGCTTCCAGGATGCTCAGTTGCTGGCAGGGGTGTGGTTTGCATTTCATCAGCACCTTCCATGGGGGACATCTGGGGCCATCAGATCCCATCATCTGACTAGCAGCTGGCTCTCAGATGATAGAGTAAACCATCCATCATCTATGGAAGTTTATGGCTTCTTCCTCCCATGCTTTTGCCCTGGCTTTCTTCCCTTCTTCCTATATGTAGAAGGTCACCACTTAAATGCACACACACATACACATAAACACATACACACACACCACCATAAACACAAATTTCTTTCCTCTTCTAAACCTGATCAGCAACCTGATCAGTGATCAGGTGACACTGCTGAGCCACTGAGGACAGCTTAACTGTCTCAGCTCAGAGCTGGGAAAAATCTGGAAGTGTTTGCAGACATTGCTCGTGCTCTTGAAATGCTTTACACATCACATCACAAACTCCTACAGAAGAATAACTTAATTTAGAAATTAAATGACAATCCCTGAATCCTCCTTCCCACCTCATCCCCAGAAGCCCATCTTTAGCCACGTTTTTCTTTCTTTTTTTTTTGGCAACACCACACAGCATGTGGGATCTTAGTTCTTCGACCAGGAGTTGAACCCCTGCCCCCTGCAGTGAAGCATGGCCTGTTAACCACTGGACTGCCAAGGAAGTCCCTAGCCACATTTTTCTTAAATGATCCTTCCCAGCTTTTTAATACCTTTGATCATCTTCTGCTCCCTCTGCCACTGAAATCAACTCCTTTTCTTAAAGACAGCTTGTCTGCTATTTTCTGTTCATCAAAGGCATGGGACCAGAGCAGCTCACCACTAGCAGTTAATATGGGGCTTTCACAACGGCATAGTATTAAAGCAACTAAACTTGACTGGAGAACCCTGGACCAGGTTATCTGGTCCAGGGTTCTGCCTGATCCATCCCCTCCCAAGTCCCTTCACTTAAAAGGAAAATATCATCTGAATCTTAGATGGGTTATATCATCCCTCAGAATCAATAGGTAATAAGTAAGATGAGGTTTGGGGCTAGGCTTTGATTACGTCTGTTTGAACATTACAAAAAGCCTTATATTTTGTTAGGTTTACCCACAAGGTAAAGGCTTCACAGGTGGTGCTAGTGGTAAAGAATCTGCCTGGAGCGCAGGAGACCCGGGTTCGATCCCTGAGTTGAAAAGATCCCCTGGGGGAGGCAATGGCAACCCACTCCAGTATTCTTGCCTGGAGAATCCTGTGGACATTGGCCCCTGGCGGGCCACAGTCCACAGGATTGCAAAGAGTGGCACGTGACTGAAGCGATTTAGCATAGCATGGGGCCCACAAGGTAAAACCCATAGCAAATGACATCTCTCATATACACAGCTTGTGAACTGGGGATTATTAAATATGCCATAGAAGCTTTTTTCGCCCTGACCTCACCACATGGCATGTGGAACCTTAGCCACAACTGGAGAAAGCCCACACAGCAACAAATACCCAGCACACAGAAAACTAAATAAGGAAACAAACAAATGATTTTTAAAAAAGGAAGAAATCACATGCCAACCTGTGGGTGAAGGTGTGCTGAGTTTTCCCTCTCTGTGTATGTGTGTGTCTGTGTTTGTGTGTGTGAGCATGTGTACACATTCAGTCCCTGTGGCCAGGGATTGAACCCACGTCTCTGCATTAGAAGCACGGAGTTTTAACCACTGGACTGCCAGAGAAGTCCCACTGTAGAAACTCTGTGAGCTGAGTTAACGGAGGGATACTTCCTTAAATAGGTTACCAGTGCCTCACCAGGCCTCTTATTGTCTTTTTGTTCTTATCCTTCTTCTGAGTCTAGTGTGACAACCACTCACAGGCTCAGCTGCCCACTCCCTGGGAATCTGTGCTGATTTGGGAGACTGTCTTCACATCCCTGCATGGTGGCAGTGTGTTTTAATGAAACAAGCCAAAGACAGACTTAGGTTCAAGTTCTGAGTCCCTCCTTGGTAGCAGTGTGGTATCTGAGCAAGTCATTTAGGTCATGAACCTCAGTTTCTTTATCTCTAAAATGGGCTGACAGTCCCAGTCCCAGGACTGGTGTGGCCATTCCAGGCTGTACACCTCCAGTCCTTGTCATATACCACATGCTTAATAAATGGTTGCCATTGTAACTGTGGAGAGGCAGAGATGAATCCAGCCTTCAGGGAAGTGGGGATGAGAGAGATAAAAGATAGAAGGCCAGTGTTTTCAGGATAATGTACGCTTTTGTCTGACCCTAAGATTTGGGAAAGATGGTTGTTTTTTTATGAACTACCCACTTTTTCCTTCACAAGCTAAAGACTGAATTGAGATAATCAGCTCTTTGTCATATAACCTCTTGAGTTATTTTGTTTGATTATATGTACACATGCTCACACACACACAGACACACACATATACAGAGAGGGAAACTCAGCAAACCTTCACCTGCAGGTTGGCATGTGATTTCGTGTTTTGTTTTTTTTTTCCTTTCTTTCCTTATTTATTTTCTGCCGTGCTGGGTCTTTGTTACTGTGTGGGCTTTCTCCAGCTGTGGCAAGTGGGGGCTACCCTCTAGTTGTGGTGCACAGGCTTCTCATTGCTGTGGCTTCTCTTGTTGCGAAGTGCGGGCTCAGTGGTTGTGGCACATGGGCTTAGTTGCCCCGTGGGATGTGGAATCCTCCTGGACCAAAGACTGAACCTGTGCCCCCTGCATTGGCAGGTGGATTCTTAACCACTGGGCCACCAGGGGAGCTCCTGGCATTGTGATTTCTGGCAACTTGTTAGCCATGGTTTTCTCAGGTCTGAATCCAGAAAGCAAACTAGATAGGAAACAGTTCAAAGTATGCCCTCGGTTGACTTACTTGGGTACTTCCTCTTTATTATTTCATTACTTTTTGTCCCGGCAAATTTTGCTCTTACAGTTTCAAGATAATCAATTTATTTTCATGCGCCTTCCCCATCCAAATTGGATTACAAATATAAATAGCCGTATGCTGGCCCTGGCGGCCAGCTTGTGCTCCCAGGCTGGTGGTTGGCAGCCTGGGTCCTCAGGCAGCCTGGGCTGTTTGTTTATTTTCAATTGAAACTGTAAGTGCTGGAATGTCTCCCCCCTCCTTCACACACAGCCATGTTAACACCCGCTTTGTTCCCTGGTTGCAGAGGACAAATACTTGGGCTTTCAGTAGTTGTGGTAAGAATGCCAGTTTCCTCAGCATCATCCTGCTGGTTGCTGTCCTGTGGTTAGCCTTTTTATTTAAAACATTTTCTAATCATTACATGCATTTTTGCACACATTTGCTGCACCCTGAAATCTGCACCCTGAAGTTTACCTTACTGTTGGTTTTCCTTCCAGGCACAGGAAAACACCACGCTGTAATATTATAAGGGAAACAGGACAAGGACCCAGGACAGGAATTGTGGTTTCCTTTCCTGGGGTTCAGCTTGGCCCTTATTGGGAATCTCCTTCTATCTGCATTTATTTCACTTTGTGTCATCCTTGATTGTTTGGAAGTAGTTTTCTTGCTGTTTATTCCCACCTCCAGAGAGACAGGTAGAATTAATAGAACTCAAGTTAGGCTCTGCCAGCTGGAACACCATTTTCCTTGGTCTTCTAGATGTAAGGATGTTCAGTAACCCATCCTGTTCTGTATTCTCAGGTGGTATGTCTCTTGGAGTGGTCCAGAACCACTGGCATTATCTTCCAGGAGCTTGGGAAGGTACAAACTCTTGAGCTCTATTCAGATGTGTAAAGTCTGAGCTGCTAAGAATGGGACCCAGATCTGTGATAAAAATCCACAGAAACAATGTTGGTCTGCATATAAAATGCCATCATTGAAGATACTGGGGCTGCCACCATTTCTTTCTTTCTTTACCTTTAAGGCTATAACGTTGAATCTGTGGGCTTCCCGTATAGCTCAGTTGGTAAAGAATCAGCCTGCAATGCAGGAGATCCTGGTTTGATTCCTGGGTCGGGAAGATCCACTGGAAAAGGGATAGGCTACCCACTCCAGTATTCTTGGGCTTCTCTGGTGGCTCAGCTGGTAAAGAATCTGCCTGCAATGCAGGAGACCTTGGTTCGATCCCAGGGTGGAGAAGATCCCCTGGAGAAGGGAAAGGCTATCCACTCCAGTATTCTGGCCTGGAGAATTCCATGGACTGTATAGTCCATGGGGTTGCAAAGAGTCGGACAAGACTGAGTGACTTTCATTTTCACTTTGAATCTGTAGTTAGGCACTTATACCTTCATCCACATGATTACCTCTATCTCTACTATCTTTTCTTTGATGCCAAGATAATTCTGCCCTTGCCTTTAAGGAGCTTAGGGTCTAGTTGAAGAGATAAGGTGTGTTCATATTAAAAGATAGGTAACAACAGAAGGCAAGGAAGGCTAAGTGCAAATGTGCAGCATAAATTTGATTTTACAGGAGAGGAGAATTACTGGCCTTGTGTGGGGTCCTGAGGAAGGGTGGTACGGGGCAAGAGGTAGGCGGGAGGTCCCTCAGAAGGAGCCACGTGAACAGCAGACCCACACTGGGGATGAGGGGCATGTGTGGGTGGGAAGGGGCACTGAACCTGACCAAAGGAGGAGGAAGAATTGGCTGATTGTGAAGGAATGCTGGTCTAGGAGAAGACTTTTTATGGGGAGCTTAAAAGATAATCAGATTAGTTGAGATTTAGGGGAGAAAATTTGGCAGATCAGTGCTATAATCAGCATCATGTTGGGATTTGCAAAGTCAGAGCCCAATTTCCTAATTTGACATCTTCCTCTTTTGTTAGTTCCGGGTGCTGCAAATTGTAGGTCTCATTCCATTGGAAGCTCTGGAGAAGATTGTAGATAAAGACAGGGCGTTCCATGACTGAAAAAATTCTTTTTATTATGAGAAGTTTCAAACACATTCAAAAGGATAACATTATCTAATAAACTTTTATTTAACACTGAAAAAGCCATCAACATGAAGTTCAAGAATAGAAAAAACTAATCTATGAGGATGGAAATGAAAATGGTAGTTGCCTCTGGTCATCAGGAGAGATTGAGTGGAAGGGGCATGAGAGAACTCTGGGATAATGATAATGTTTTTTGCCTTAACTGGGCCATTGGTGACACGGTGTATCCATTTGTAAAACAGCCAACTGTACACTTAACACCTGGGCAGGGCATTGTACTGCATATAATTGTAACTCCAAAAAATCATTTTTTTCCTTTTCTCCTAATGTTCTTTCAGTCCTTCTGATCATATCAAGGAGACACTCTCAGGTTGGGGCCAATGTGTCAGTGATGTGTGTGTGCTGAGTCACTTCAGTCATGTCTGACTCTGTGCAACCCTGTCTGGAATTCTCCAGGCAAGAATACGGGAGTGGGCTGCCATGCCCTCCTCCAGGGGATCTTCCAGACCCAGGGATCAAAGCTACATCTCTCGTGTCTCCTGCATTGGCAAGCAGGTTTTTTACTACTGGTGCCACCTGAGAAGCCCCCAGTGTCACTTTAGTTCAGTTCGGTCACTCAGTCGTGTCTGACTCTTTGCAACCCATGGACTGCAGTACACCAGGCTTCCCTGTCTGTTACCAACTCCCAGAGTTTACTCAAACTCATGTCCATCATGTTGGTGATGCCATTCGACCATCTCATCCTCTGTCATTCCCTTCTCTTCTCGCCTTTAATCTTTCCCAGAATCAGGGTCTTTTCAAATGAGTCAGTTCTTCACCTCAGGTGGCCAAAGTATTGGAGTTTCAGCTTCAGCATCAATCCTTCCAATGAATATTCTGGACTGATTTCCTTTAGGATGGACTGGTTGGATCTGCTTGCTGTCCAAGGGACTCTCAAGAGTCTTCAACACCACAGTTCAAAAGCATCAATTGTTCGGTGCTCAGCTTTCTTTGCAGTCCAACTCTCACATCCATACATGACTACCGGAAAAACCAAAGCTTTGACTGGATAGACTTTTGTTGGCACATCTCTCCTTTTTAATATGCTGTCTAGGCCGGTCATAACTTTTCTTCCAAAAAGCAAGCGTCTTTTAATTTCATGGCTGCATTCACCATCTGCAATAATTTTGGAGCCCAAGAAAATAAAGTCTCTCTCTGTTTCCATTGTTTCCCCATCTATGTGCATGAAGTGGTGGGACCTGATGCCAGGATCTTAGTTTTCTGAATGTTGAGATTTAAGCGAAAATTTTCACTTTCCTCTTTCACTTTCATCAAGAGGCTCTTCAGTTCTTCTTCGCTTTCTGCCATAAGGTTGGTGCCATCTGCATCTGAGGTTATTGATATTTCTTCTGGCAATCTTGATTCCAGCTTGTGCTTCATTTAGCCTGATATTTCATGTGATGTACTCTGCATATAAGTTAAATAAGCAGGGTGACAGTGTATAGACTTGACATACTCCTTTCCTGATTTGGAACAAGTCTGTTGCTTCATGTCCAGTTCTAACTGTTGCTTCTTGACCTGCATAAAGATTTCTCAAGCGGCAGGTCAGGTGATCTGGTATTCCCATCTCTTGAAGAATTTTCCACAGTTTGTTGTGATCCACACAGTCAAAAGTTTGGCATAGTCAATAAAGCAAAAGTAGATGTTTTTCTGGAATTCTCTTGCTTTTTCGATAATCCAGTGGATGCTGGCAATTTTATCTCTGGTTCTTCTGCCTTTTCTAAATCCAGCTTGAACAGCAGGAATTTCACAGTTCATGTACTGTTGAAGCCTGGCTTGGAGAATTTTGAGCATTACTTTGCTAGCCTGTGAGATAAGTGCAATTATGCAGTAGTTTGAGCATTCTTTGGCATTGCCTTTCTTTGGGATTGGAATGGAAACTGACCTTTTCCAGTCCTGTGGCCACTGCTGAGTTTTCCAAATTTGCTAGCATATTGAGTGCAGCACTTTCACAGCATCATCTTTTAGGATTTGAAAGAGCTCAACTGGAATTCCATCACCTCCACTCGCTTTGTTCATAATGATGCTTCCTAAGGCCCACTTGACTATGTATTCCAGGATGTCTGGCTCTAGGTGATAATCACACCATCGTGGTTATGTGGGTCATGAAGATCTTTTTTGTATAGTTCTTCTGTGTATTCTTGCCACCTCTTCTTAATATCTTCAGCTTCGGTTAGGTCCATACCATTTCTGTCCTTTATTGTGCCCATCTTTGTATGAAATGTTCCCTTGGTATCTATGATTTTCTTGAAGAGATCTCTAGTCTTTCTCATTCTGTTATTTTCTTCCACTTCTTTGCATTGATTAGCTTTCTTATTTCTCCTTGCTATTCTTTGGAACGCTGCATTCAGATGGGTCTATCTTTCCTTTTCTCCTTTGCCTTTAGCTTCTCTTCTTTTCTCAGCTATTTGTAAGGCATGGTCAGACAACCATTTTGCCTTTTTGCATTTCTTTTTCTTGGGGATGGTCTTGTTCACTGCCTCTTGTACAATGCCATGAACCTCCATCCATAGTTCTTCAGGCACTCTATCAGATCTAATCCCTTGACTCTATTTGTCACTTCCACTTTGTAATCGTAAGGTATTTGATTTAGGTCAAACCTGAATGGTCTAGTGATTTTCCCTACTTTCTTCAATTTAAGTCTGAATTTGGCAATAAGGAGTTCATGATCTGAGCCACAGTCAGCTCCTGGTCTTGTTTTTGGTGACTGTATAGAGCTTCTCCATCTTTGGCTGCAGAGAATATAATCAATCTGATTTCAGTATTGACCCTCTGGTGATGTCCATGTGTAGAGTCTTCTCTTGTGTTGTTAGAAGAGGGTGTTTGCTATGACCAGTGAGTTCTCTTGGCAAAACTCTGTTAGTCTTTGACCTGCTTTGTTTTGTATTTCAAGGCCAAATTTGCCTGTTACTACAGGTAGCTCTTGACTTCCTACTTTTGCATTCCAGTCCCCTATAATGAAGAGGACATCTATTTTGGATGTTAGTTCTAGAAGGTCTTGTAGGTCTTCATAGAACCATTCAACTTCAGCTTCTTCAGCATTACTGGTTGGGGCATAGACTTGGATTACTGTGATATTGAATGGTTTGCCTTGGAAACAAACAGAGATCATTCTGCTGTTTTTGAGATTGCATCCAAGTACTGTATTTTGGACTCCTTTGTTGATTATGATGACTACTCCATTTCTTCTAAGGGATTCTTGCCCACAGTAGTAGATATAATGGTCATCTGAGTTAAATTCACCCATTCCAGTCCATTTTAGTTTGCTGATTCCTAGAATGTTGACGTTCACTCTTTCCATCTCTGGTTTGACCACTTCCAACTTGCCTTGATTCATGGACCTGACATTCCAGGTTCCTATGCAATATTGCTCTTTACAGCATNACTACTCCATTTCTTCTAAGGGATTCTTGCCCACAGTAGTAGATATAATGGTCATCTGAGTTAAATTTACCCATTCCAGTCCGTTTTAGTTCACTGATTCTTAAAATCTCGATGTGTACTCTTGCCATCTCCTGTTTGACCACTTCCAATTTGCCTTGATTCATGGACCTAACATTCCAGGTTCCTATGCAATATTGCTGTTTACAGTATTGGACTTTACTTCCATCACCTGTTATATCCACACCTGGGTGCTGTTTTTGCTTTGGCTCCATCTCTTCATTCTTTCTGGTGTTATTTCTCCACTGATCTCCAGTAGCATATTGGGCACCTACCGACCTGGGGATTTCATCTTTCAGTGTCATACTTTTTGCCTTTTAATACTGTTTATGGGGTTCTCAAGGCAAGAATACTGAAGTGGTTTGCCATTCCCTTCTCCAGTGGACCACGTTTTGCCAGAACTCTTTGCCATGACCTGTCTGTCTTGGGTGGCTCCACAGGGCATGGCTCATAGTTTCATTGTCATTAACACCTCTGTAATATTTATCTCTCTTTGAAAACTTAGGAAGTCCTTGGAAGAATATTGTTTTGTGTTCATTGAATAAAAAATAATTATTTATAGCCAATGATACTAGTCTTCCTAAGTAGTATGATAATGCTGTTCTTTAGAAATAAAATATTTAAGAAAAAGAGATAGGTGGTAAGGATAGAGTGAAAACGATGGGCAGAGGTGACTGGCAGACATTGGAGGACCACTGGTGGGATGGGGAGTCACAGTGTCAGGCCCCCTTCCTGGGCAGATGGGAGGGGTCTTACTGAAAAGCACTCTGTTCTTATTCAGTGTCACTCAGACATTACTTGTTGAGTTTGGTTTTGTTTTCTGAATTCCAGGTGTTAATTTCCTGCAGAGCCATTGGCATGGAGAGATAGCCATTGACATGGGGGAGACGGGGGTTGGGGAATCTGTGGGAAGCTGGAGGAACAGCAGATGTCAGTGGTTCAACCAGAAACAAAACTCTGACCTCTGCTTCACAAGCTGCACCTGGTAGCTGGGAGTAGCTGGGAGTCCTGGCCATGCTCTCTGTTGGAATAGTGAATATAGAGACAGTGTTATGAAGTTTCCTTGAACCATCTCCCTGCTCACCTGTGACTGTGCCCAGGACCTTCTCGGCTTCAGGGACAGGAACAGGTTATGGCCTAGCTGCCTTGGTGCTGCCCAGGGACTGAGAGTCTCACAGCCCTGCTGGGTCATCGTAGGGCCAAGTAGATACCCTTTCTCTCCAGCAAGCTGAGGACGCCACTGACACCTGCTGGGATCTTTGTTGAAATAAATAATGTACAGGGAACATGGCTTGTGGCCCTCCAGTGACTTATTTATGCCCTGTGCTTCTCCTGTCCTGCAGATTCCTGGGAGTCTGGGCTCGCTAGGACTGCCCAGTGTCTCTGTGTATCTCGCCATATGGTAGAATTCATCCCACATCCCTGGGGGTGGGAGGGGGATCACAGTGAAGAAACAGTTCAAGTGACAGGTGCTGTTTAACCAACTTCCAGGGGTTCCTGGAAAACTGTCACATCCATGAAGTGTGTGTCCCTACCAGATCTTCTGTTCCGTACGCCATCATCACTCCCCACTCTGTCTCTCTCTGCCTACTGCTTGTATCTCATTCTAGCCATTTTATTTTTAGATTTCATCTGCTCATGACCCACTTCACTGCAGTAAGTCTAGGTAGATCCAAGGAGGCTGTCCCAGGAATGGGACAGATCTTCAGATCATGATCTGGGTACTCTTGGGTGCTGGAGGTTCAATGTTGAAGGCAGAGTATTTAGTGTGAAAAGTCAGAGGTGGGGGCTGTGGCAAGTGTCTAACTTCATTATTAGTAGCAGCAAATCTTCTTGGGGGGCTACCATGTGCCGGGTGGGCTTGGAGTGTTTTGTGCACCCTCGAGACCTCCTAATCTTCCAACAACCCAGCAAGGCAGCCACTGCCATTACCTCTGCTTTACAGGTGTGGAAACTGAGGGCTCAGGTGGTTTAAGTCACTTGAACAAAATGACATTGTGATAGAGTAGGATTCAAGCCCAGGCATTCTGGTTTCTGAGCCTCATAAGTAACCATGAAGCAATTTTACCTCAAACTCATCTGTTCATAATAATCACTTGAGACTTTGGTTCACGTGATAAAACCCAGGTGATTTCAACAGGAACTAGGACCTCATGGGTTTTGGAACCTGCACATCCAATAGAGGCAGGCCTTTAGTGAATTACCCACTGACAGGTTTAGAAGATTCTGTATCAGGTCATTTGGAAGTGAGGTGCTGTCCCCCGCTAGCTGGGAGGAGTCCGGCTGTGTGTTTGCACACTTTGCTGGGAGCAAAGCTGCTGGCGGGCGCTTCTTGATGTCTGTGTGCTAATAAACCTAGACTTAGGAGTTGGTCAAAATGAGATTCAAGATACGAGAGCTTGATTAGCAGACACAGATAGGCTTGAGGATGGATGTGGGGAACAAATAAAAAGCCTAGTAGAATAAAATGTTAAGAGGAGCTGCTCACCTGTACCAGAGTAGCAGCTGGGGGCTCCACACTAGCAGTCAGCACTGGGCAGTGTTGCCCACAGAGCAGGACTGAGCCTCTGGGTAGGGGTCTGGGGTGGGGGGCCTGGAAGGTCCTTGCCAAATGGCCGAGTGTATCATGGAATTTTGATGGGAGGGAGTAGTAACGAGACTTTAGCTACCAAGAGTCCTTCGGTCATGGGTGCCCCATTTTATCTTTGTAATATATTTGTGTTCCGTATTTCATTGTCAGGGGCGGGGAGGATGTGAAAACCAGGGCCTTATAGTATAAACAGAAGTGGGCTGATGAACTGGCTGAGTGGTTGGGATTCGGGTATTATCCATCCCAGGACTTTGCATTTAAAAGAACTGTCTTTATTATGGTNGTATTTCATTGTCAGGGGCGGGGAGGATGTGAAAACCAGGGCCTTATAGTATAAACAGAAGTGGGCTGATGAACTGGCTGAGTGGTTGGGATTCGGGTATTATCCATCCCAGGACTTTGCATTTAAAAGAACTGTCTTTATTATGGTTAGTGTGGACTTTCTCAGCAAGGAATGGCAGGCATGGAGACCCTGTACATTGCAGCTACATTTAATGGGAGGCCCACCTAGAGCAATCAGGTCCTACCAGCCAGGAAGGATGCCCCAGGGCTCGGCTGTACCTGTTTTCAGTGAAAGCTTAGAGGACTGTGTCTGTGCCCTGGTACCTAGAAAGCCCAAGCGTTAGGAGTATCCATGACCATTTCCCTGTCTCAGATCTCACTGTCTCCTGACTCCCATAGGGAGGCAGATCTCTTCTTGGTCAAGCTGAAGCTCTTTCTGCTAAAAGGTCTCCTACAGAAGTCTGTGGCTATCTGGGAGCTTCAGGAAATGAGTCATTCTGGGTGGCAGCAATTTCCAAATAGCTCAAGATTTACCCCTTCTATCATACTTGCTGTTTATTATTACTATTTTTGAGGGAAGTCATCACCTATATTTCAGCTTCTTTAACCAGGTTATCATGAGCATAATTTAACTTGTTCTGAGTGACTCTAGACTATTCTTAGGATTATCCTAAGAATAATCCTAAGCAGCACCTTGATGTTCACAGTGCCCTTTCATTAATGAACCCTGACTTTCATGCTTTATTGTGTGCTGTGTCTACTGATTTCAGTTTTCTGTCCCTTCCCTATTAGCACTCGCTTCTCACTGCAGTCAGGGGACCCGCTTCTAATAGTCTCTCTCCTCTTTTCTACCTGCCCCCTCTATCACTTCTAATTTGTGTGATTCTCATCTGCTGTTGGTTTAGAAACCAGATAAATGATTTTGTTTCAACAGTGTGTGAAATGAAATGAACAAACTGCCCATGAGGACCCAAGGGATACTCAGCCTGAAAGGGATATATGTGGGCATCATGACATCAAATTCTGTTGTTCACTCAGATGTCTTTATTACTTATTTCCTATTTAAGGTAGGCAAAGGATTGCTTTTCTTTGGATTTTTAGACCTGGAGAAATGTCTGAAGATAGATAGATTTCCTGAGTTCTCTATCTTTGTGTGTTTAAGGATAATTGAATCAGAGAGGTGCAGTGACTTAGACTCGTGGTCCTCAACCATGACTGAATTCTCAAATAATTTTCAAATGTCAAGGCTCAGCCCTATCCCATACTAATTCAGGATCATTGGGGAGGTGAGTCCCAGCCATTGATATTTTAAATCTTTTTCTTCGGATTCTAATATGCAACCAAGATGAAGAACCACTGACTTAAATTTCTGCAAAAGCATCACACCAAAGACCCGTGTTCCCTTAAGACTGGTCTACCCATGAGAACCACCTGGAAGAGGCAGGAACAGTTGAGAGTACCCCTATTGCCAGATATTTCTAATGAGCAGTCAGGGTTAAGAATCACTGCTTTAAGATATTTTGCCAGCAATATTGCTGTTTATAAATCTGTGTTTTCTAAAATGCTTGGGTATCTTTTTTTTTTTTNCCATGAGAACCACCTGGAAGAGGCAGGAACAGTTGAGAGTACCCCTATTGCCAGATATTTCTAATGAGCAGTCAGGGTTAAGAATCACTGCTTTAAGATATTTTGCCAGCAATATTGCTGTTTATAAATCTGTGTTTTCTAAAATGCTTGGGTATCTTTTTTTTTTTTTTCTAATGTATCAGTGTCTTTCTGAAGACAACCTTTGTCTTCAGATTAGCTTTACAAATCGAACACCCAAATGGTAGCATTTGCTTATATTAGAGGGATAGGAAGGAAAGGAGAACTTTGATCAACCACCTGGGATGCCACAAATTTGTCTGTGATCTTGAAAGTGGAAATCCCAGGAGCAGCCATGAATTACAGATCTGGCAGGGCTCCCAAATTGTCTGTGGATCAGCCTTTGTGATGGCCGCCTTGTAACTAGGTCTTCAGTGTTTTCTCGTGTGTATGTTTTTATTTGCAAAAATACACATATCCATAAATGACAGCACCGTCCTTCAGGCTTCAGTTCAGATGTACAGCTGATTGAGGAAAGCCAAAGAGATAAATCAATGCAACAAAATTCTCCAGTGTTGCTGGAGAGCAGTGGTTTAAACCAGGCTTCAGCAGGAAGGATCCTGTGAATCTGTGTGAGAGGGCCAGAATGTGAGAAGACTTGCAGGATGTGCTGAGAAAAAACACACACATGTGTGTTCCAATCTCACAGTTTTTGATTCTCAAATTCACTATTGAGCTTGTGATATATTTAGCCCTGTTATCAGTGCCTAGAACAGGTTTTCAAGGCTTGTAGGATGTATCTATTAAAATAACCTATGTGACTGAGCAGCTTCTCACTATAACATTGTTGTTCCACTGAAACACAATGAGAGGAAATGGGACTCCAGGAAATGGCCATTATATCAGGGGATCCAAAGCAGCACAGGGCCACTCCAGTATTTACACACATTCTGGCCATTGTGCTTGCAACCTTGGGTAACCTTCTACTTTTTTCTGTTCCTGTTTAATCTTCTGCAGACTTTGAAGGCTGTCATGCTTGGGGCATTGGGAAATTGATTTGTGAACACACTTTGTATCTCTTTCTGTGCCTTCCTTGGATATTTTCAAGGTTGCTGATTTTTTAGCCAAATAGCTGACTTTTGTGGCCCAGATGGTAGTGATGGTGGATGCTTTAATAGTTAAAGCATCCATTAAAAATCATATATGTATTTGACTGTATCCATATAGTGAAAGCTGTGGTTTTTCCAGTAGTCAAGTACAGATAGTCAAGTACAGATGTGAGAGTTGGACCATAAAGAAGGCTAAGTGCCCAAAGATTTCAAATTGTGGTGCTGAAGAAGACTCTTGAGAGTCCCTTGGACAGCAAGATCAAACTATTTAATCCTAAAGGAAATCAACCCTGAATATTCATTGGAAGGACTGATGTTAAAGCTGAAGCTCCAATACTCTGGCTACCTCACATGAAGAACCAACTCATTGGAAAAGATGTGGATGCTGGGAAAGACTGAAGGCGAAAGGAGAAGAGGGATGCTGAAATGGTTAAATAGCGTTGCCGGCTCAATGGACATGAGTCTGAGCAAACTCCAGGAGACAGTGAAGGACAGGAAAGCCTGGCGTATCATAGTCCATGAAGTCAGAAAGAGTCGGGCATGACTTAATGACTGAACAACAGCAACAAGAAAAGCACCTTGGCCTTCTGAGGAGGCCAGGTCAACCTCTCTCCCTTTTTGTCATCGACAGTCAGCTCAATTTGTTGACAAGGGGATGTTTATAAATTGGCTTGTAGAAGTGCCCACGACCTATTACGGGAATGGCTGGGGTAGGTCATGGTGGCCTACACTCTGCTGGTCCCCATCCCCCATTCCCTCCAGATCTGTTCCCTCTCTCCATTTTAGTAGATACTGGACTTTCTGATAAAGAGGATCCTGCTACTGAAAGACTGAAATCTACTACTTGGAATAACTCTCCCTAGATATGGAAAAGACCCTAGGAGCTATAAGTCTGGCTCTCAGGCTTCCAATAGGGGAAATGCCACAACCAAGCAGGTGGAGGAACCAGTTCAGAGCCCTTTGCCCAGTGGAGCCCATATAGCAAGCAGCTTGTCAGCCCAGTCTTCAGCCCCAGAGGTCTTGCTTCCTTCTTTCAGGCACCCCTTTGGGTCATTAGGATCCACATACACAGTATTTTTGTAATGCCCTAGTTTCTCTAAGTCCTTTATTTCTTTAATTTATTTCTTGAAGAATGGAGTCAATTAAGTAACCAAATAGAAACCCCCCAAAATACCTGCTGAATTAAATCCTGATAGCTGATTTAACTTCCCATCTTTATGGGTAGCTTTGCAGAGCAGTTGTACTTTCCTTGAAGGCAGCCTGGTCTAGGCATGAGGTATCTGTGCTCAGGTCTGTCCTTGTTGATATCAGAGCAGATGCTTGTGGCCAGTGCCAATTCCAGCAGAACATCCTGGCTGAGAGCATAGACTCCCACCCCAGCTGTATGGATGGGGATCCTGGCTCTCATACACACCCACTGGAGGACCTTTCTGGGTCTTAGTTTTTTTATCCATAAAATGAAGATGAGGGTGCCTACCCCATAGGGGTTATAAATGACCACATCCCTGAAGGGGCTCAGATGACTCACTATAAGGACTCAGTAATGTTATGTGTTATTGTCAGTAGCACTTCCCTTCACTATCCTAAACACAAAGCTAGAGAAACACCCCCTCACATCTCATCTCTATTTAGCTTATTCCACCAGAGAGTAGAGTAGAGTACCCAAGCGCATGTCCCACTTCTACCACTTGCTCACTGTGTTACCTTGGGAAATTTCCTTAACCTCTCTGTGCCTAGGCTTTCCACTTGTATAATGGGGTTATCTTCCAATGAAGTGAAGTGAAGTGAAATCGCTCAGTCGTGTCCGACTCTTTGCGACCCCGTGGATTGGGAGCCTACCAGGCTCCTCTGTCCATGGGATTTTCCAAGCAAGATTACTGGAGTGGGTTGCCATTTCCTTCTCCAGGAGATCTTCCCGACCCAGGGATCGAACCCAGGTCTCCCACATTGTAGGCAGACGCTTTACCGTCTGAGCCACCAGGGAAGTCCTATCTTCCCATAATTCCATAATTGTTTTGAAGATTGCATGAGATAACACTTATTAAAATAGTAGGTGGTATAATTTACCTTTCCTTGTTCCAGAATAGATTTAGAACAGGTCACCGAAGAGGTATTCAATACCTAAAATGTACTTGAAAGCTCTTTGATGACTGTGAGAGCACTATGAGAGATCCTTTCTCTTTGTTGTTTGGATGAGCAGTGAAGAAGTGCAATTTTGAATCCCATTGGCTCTTGGTCTATTTCCTGGGCTTCTGCTCTTCTTTCTCGTTTGATCTCTTTTGTCCATTATGAGCCTGTGTTATGTGTTTGGTTAGACAGCCCTGGGGAAGGTAAGCAAGCTGAGAGGGGAAGAAGGAAGAAGAAATTTTATCTCAGCTTCCCCCAAGCCTTGCTCCTTGGGCACCCTGAGAGCTCACGGGTGTTCTTTCTCTGGTTTCTGTGCCACAGAGTTCCTGATCAGTAGCTTCAGGCTGTTTTCCTCCAGCAGTGTGGGGTTTGTGTCAAAAAGCAACTCGTACAAGGCCACCTCCACTTACTGATTTTCTGCCTAATGGTCTTCCTTTTACTTCTGAATAAGTATATGTGGGGCAGCTAGCCAAAGCCAGGTGTGTGGTTCTGTTTCCACAGCTCTGATCAACGCCAACGACTGTACGTTTTGGTTGAGGCCATCAGGAACCATCAATGATAGCAACAATTGTTTAAATTTCCCCACGGATACGGTTGGCCCCCAGTATCCATAGGATCGGTATCTGTGGGTTCTGCATGTACCGATTTACCCAACTGCAGATTGGAAGCACAGTGCACAGCCTACGGTTGATTGAATCTGCAGATGTGGGACCCTTGGATGTGCAGCCTGAGGTTATGCAGGGCCGATGATGGGGTTCGAGCAGGTGTGAGTTGTGCTGTCCCCTGGGTGAGGCAGGGATGGGTCCTGGGACCAACTCCCTTGATGGATACTGAGGGAACACTAGGCTTGCATCTAGGATTTGGGCTCAGCCAAAACCTGTGCAGGTGCCTGGGAAGGATGAGGACTTGTGAACAGTCTTGCTTAACAGCCAGGCAAAAAGGGTGCTGAGTCATGACTGTAAATCATTGGGTTTTTGCCTGCTTCAGATTGGTTATTGGTGCATTAACAGAAACTGATAGATTTAGATAAAACTCACAGTAATCCCGCATCTCAGTGCCTGAATCCCAAAGAACATGATTCTAACTGTCGCTGAAATTTTGCCTCATTATTGAGGGGCAGCAGCCCTGGAACCCTGGCTGGAGACCCAGGGAGCCGCAGATGTTTCAACTTGCTGCAAATGGAATTGTTGACCAGTCGATGCAGAACGCTTCCTCAAGTGTGGCGTCATTGATTTATGAATTATGGCCCTTTTAAACTGTGCTTGCCTTCTCGGATATTGACATTTTAAAAAGTGATTTCTCATGTGGATCCTTTTCAGAAACATACACAGGAATCCAGATTAGTGCTTATGCCAGAATAAATGGAGTGGAGCACTCTGGGCTGATGTTTCCTTTGAATAATGAATTATTCAGGGAATGGTTTTTGTTTTTGAAAATGGCAGATGCATTGCCAGGATAGACAGGAAGGGATTCCACTCGGGGTTGGGTTTCTTCTTATCTTTTAGGGAAGGGTTAATCAGCCCAAATGAAGTTAGAAGCTCGTCTTTCCACCTCCTGCCTTATTCTAGCATAGTACCTGGTGCAAAGCTTTTCTGTGGTTCAAAGTGCCTGGGGAAGAACCTGGGTCTTGCTGTTACTAGAAATCTTAGGAAGAGTGTGACAATTGCCCAACAACAGCGTCCCTGAGGGGAGAAGTGTGACTGATCGCTGATAGTTCACAGCTTTGTTCGTCCCCTTCTGCTGTCTCTGACTTCCCATCTTCCTCACGTGGGGCCAGTTTTGGTGGCTGGAGTGCCTCCATCGTTCTTTGTTTCTAATCACCTGTGAGAGTGACCATAACTAGAGCTGTTGTGTTCTGCTCACGTGCTACGTGCTTGATCACTGTGCTGTGTGGTGCAGCGTCAGTTAATTCTCATGGAACCATATGGGGGGAGAGGCTGTTATTGCCCTATTTCAATTTCAAGAAATTGAACCTCGAAGAAATTTCAAGGTTACATAGGTAATGAGAGCAGAGAAATTCAGATCCAGCTTTTACAGTTGGTTTGTTGTCATTGCTTTCCAACTCTTCTCTTTATTCTGTGTTCCATCTACACTTCCAGCACTGCTGCCAGGTGAGGAGCCTGTTTCCACCTTCTTGGGGAGGTGAGGTCAGTCCTTCTCCCTCCCCTCCAGGTCCTACCCCACTGAGGTTTCCAGAGACCTCAGCCCCATGCTTGTGAGCCAGCCCGGCCCCTGGCCTCAGCATTCCTGGTCCTGCTTGGGCAGGTGTGTCTGCCTCAGGGACTAGAGCTTGCACCTGGAGCTTCTGCTCTTGAGGCATCTTGGCACTGGCCTTTTCTGACCTCAGGCTTCTTAACCCCAGTCTTCCACCTCTTCTTGCACACCTGTGGCTCTCCCTTGAACCTTGAATGCTTGAACATTTTCAATTTACCCAGCCTGTTATCTGCTACTTGGCCGCACCGTGTTCCCTGCCTGGCTTGAACTTCAGAACCACACACCCTGGCTCTGTGGGCTCTGATTCCCTCCCCAGGGGCTTCCTTGGCAACCAGCCCCTGTGCTTTGAGCCCTTTCTCACTTTATTGTCTGCCAGCACCACCCAGGGGGCCAGAAGCAGAGCAGAGCTGGGTCGCGCCCGTGGACTCCATGCATCTATCCACTGCAGATTCATGCCTTTCTTTGTTTATGATCTCCACTGATGCATGACAGTGCTTTAAAATTTTTTCTTATTACAAAAAATTTCAGGCATTCAGGAAAGTTGAAAAAAATAAGGAAACACACAGTTCGTTTTCTCTAAGGAATTCTCCCATCCTCATCTCCCTTCCCTCCAGTCTTATTTGCATTTTTTTGAATGCCGTTATTCTTCACACCTCTGTGCATTTGCCCCTGATGTTCCTTAAATGTGGAATGCCTTTCCCTGCTCTACTTGCCTGACTCCAGCTAATTCTTAGACATCTTCTCCAGGGTCTCCATCCCTGCCTCGGGTTAGTCCTCTCTCTCTATGTCCATAAAATGTCCAGGTGCAGTGAGCGTAATATGCTTGATAACACAGGCTCTGGAGCCAGGCTGTGTGGATTCAAATCCTAGCTTCCTTACTAGATGGGATCTTGGGAAGTTAATTCTCTATGCTTATGTCCTGGTGTGTAAACAAGATGATAATGAGTTAATATATATTATGCACTGAAAGCAATGTCTGGTATGTATTAAGTGCCACATACGTAAGTGTTGGCTAATACTGATTTCTTATGATAGCATTTAATATTTACCAAACTGAAATTATCACTGATCTTGAACTTGAGAGGAGGCATTGCTTTAACTTCGGCAGTCTAATTTCTGGCAAGTCAACTTAACATTTCTGGCCTCAGCTTTTTCATTTGCTAAATGGGGTCACTGCAATATCTATTTCACTTTGTGGCTGGGGATATAAAATGAGTAAATAGTGGGAAAGTGCTGAGAATAGTGCCTGGCGTGCCTAGATCAATAGGCTAAGGCATTGTTATTAGCTGTTGTGTGTTTTGCCCAGGCTCAGGTCAAGAATTCTAGAGCTGGAAAGGTCATGAGGGTTTTCTTTTTTAACTTTACAAATAAAAATAATAAAGTAGCCTAAAAAATTATTCAGGGTCACATAGCTCTATTTGCTATTTATTTGAGATATAACAATGCAGGAGAGAGTGTGCCTAGGAGGGTCCGTGGTGTTTCAGACAACGAAGATGTACAGAGAGGGGAGAGAGGAGAGAGTGGAGTGTGTGATATTTTCACTGTTAGCTCCTCTGTGAAACAGGTTGGGGTGGGTATTCTTAGCCTCATTGTCCATGTGGAGAAAGCTCCTCTACACCCATGCTAGCCGACATCACACAGCTGGCCACTAGTGAAGGTCAAGACCTGGTCATCTTACTCCTTCTGCCACATTACTCAGTCTTCTTTGAGCCAAACCCAGACCAAAGACAGCTGGCCGGGGTGGGGGATGGGGTCTTTACATATTTAACAAATAATATAAACAAAAACATATGTTTGCAATCTCATGTCCTCTTCCTCAAGGACATTTTACAATATATACTGGCACTAAAATTATCTGAGTACTAACAAAACTAAAATTGAAATACTCTCCATTCAATGACATAAAAATAGTATTTACAGTGTAATTGATTCACATACTATGTGTATAGGATGGAACTCATTTTAAAATATTATGTGATCTATTCACTGTATATTAGCAAAACAAGGTATTTCCCAGTTCTTTTTAGAATATTTATGTCTGTGAGATGAACATTATATTCTCCACACAGAGGGCACAGAGCCAAGGTCTCGACTACACAGACTAAAGTAGAGTCATTCATCAGATCCTAGGCCACCTGAGTAGTCCATCCCTATGAGCTGTTGATCACCTGAGAGTTGCCAGCCCTGGGTTTATTCTCAACTGTGTTTACCTGGATGCAATATTAACTTTAGTATTCTGGTCAGGAACTTCCCTACATTCAAGAGGCTACCTCTTAACAAAATTCATTCGTCACATGGCTTAGGAGTGTTTAAAAGTAGGACTCTCATTTAAGTGTGATGGGAAAAAGGACTTGACCACAGTGAGACATGTCAGAGAAAGGATAGCATTTGAATGTTATGACATGAAAAGATAACTGCAGAAATGAACTACATCTTCATCTAGTAAGTACTGCTAATCTAATGTTATGAATACGGTATGGATTTAACTGATAGATACTTACAGACCATCAATGTGCACCCATCGCACTATTTACGTGCCAAGAGCTATACTCTGACTACAACAAAAGGAAGTAAAACACACTTTTCACTCTTAAAGAAATCAAAATCCAGTAAAGAGACAGCATACAGACCAGCNCTCTCCTCTTTCACTTTCATCAAGAAGCTCTTTAATTCCTCTTAACTTTCTGCCCTAAGAATGGTATCATCTTTGTCAGTGAGGTTATTGATAATTTCTTTCAACAATCTTGATTCCAGCTTGTGCTTCATCTAGCCCAGCATTTCATATGATGTACTCTTATATAAGTTAAATAAGCAGGGTGGCTATAAATATACAGCCTTGATGTACTCCTTTCCCAGTTTGGAACCAGTCTGTTGTTCCATGTCTGGTTCTAACTGTTACTTCTTGACCTGCATACAGATTTCTCAGGAGACAGGTAAGGTGGTCTGGTATTCCCATCTCTTTAAGAATTTTCCACAGTTTGTTGTGATCCACACAGTCAAAGGTTTTAGCCTAGTCAATGAAGCAGAAGTTTTTCTGGAATTCTTTTGCTTTTTCTATGATCCTGGATATTAGCAATTTGATCTCTGGTTCCTCTGCCTTTTCTAAACCCAGCTTGAACATCTGGAAGTTCATTTTCGTGTACTGTTGAAGCCTGGCTTGGAGAATTTTGAGCATTACTTTGCTAGTGTGTGAGATGAGTGCAATTGTGCGGTAGTTTGAACATTCTTTGGCATTGCCTTAACCCACTCTAGTACTCTTGCCTGGAAAGTCCCATGGACTGAGAAGCCTGGTAGGCTACAGTCCATGGGGTCTCAAAGAGTCGGACATGACTGAGCGACTTTCCACTTCTTTGGGATTGGAATGAAAATTGACCTTTTCCAGTTCTGTGGCCACTGCTGAGTTTTCCAGGTTTGCTGGCATGTTGAGTGCAGCACTTTCACAGCATCATGTTTTAGGATTTGAAAGAGCTCAACTGGAATTCCATTACCTCCACTGGTTTTGTTTGTACTTATGCTTCCTAAGGCCCACTTGACTTTGCATTCCAGGATGTCTGGCTCTAGGTGAGTGATCACACCATTGTGATTGTCTGGGTCATGAAGATCTTTTTTGTACAGTTCTGTGTATTCTTGCCACCTTAAAATCTTAAATCTTAAAATCTTCAGCTTCTGTTAGGTCCATACCATTTCTGTCCCTTATTGTGCCCATCTTTGCATGAAATGTTTCCTTGGCATCTCTAATTTTCTTGAAGAGATCTCTAGTCTTTCCCTTTCTATTGTTTTCCTCTATTTCTTTGCATTGATCACTGAGGAATGCTTTCTTATCTCTCCTTGCTATTCTTTCCAAAGAATTGCATCCAGGTAGCTTCAGGATATTCTAATGGTCTTTCAGTACTTTATCCTGATTAGTAATAATTTCTCCCACACCAGGTTGCTGCAGGCTGTGGGTAGGGGAAGGACCAAGCACTGGGGAAACCTAAAGCTCTATGGACTTTGGGGTTGGTCAATGCAGTGGTGGAGGGGGACAATGGTTCCATTTGGAAAGCAATTCAGCTCTCATATTGAGAGAAAAGATGGCTCTTCTACCTCCCTGTCCACCCAATGAATATGGAGACCCAGGGATTTAAATCTCTGGCAGGAGGCTCCATTGTGTGGGTGTCTGGATGTCAGAAATCAGAGATTAGGGCAAATTAGCTCAGGAAGTCTGACTAGGAATCAGATTTGATTGTTTCAAAAGGTGTCAGTATTTGTTTGCTTTATTGGAAGATTTTGTATTAAGCCTTTAAATTCTTTGTTTACTTAATGTCATCAATTGTTGGTTTTTTTTTTCTTTAATTTTATATATATTTTTGAGTACTTACTGTACGTTCCCAGGTCTGCTGCCTAAATCCTTCTAGAATTAGGTTAAATATTTGGAAGCAAAGAAGAGAATACAAAAGAAAAGTCAAAGACCTAATAATTAGACTAGCTAAGCCACAAATATCTCTATTTCCTTTTTAGATTCTCTTTTGAGCATTTTGAGCATTGATATTTATCCAAATCTTTATAGGAGTCCTATGAATTAGGCCTTGTTTTTATGATCACTATTTTATAGATGAGAAAAAGGAGACACAGAGAGGGTAAGTAATTTGCTCAAGATCACCCATAGATTCAAATCCAGGCTAGCTGCATGGTTGTAGGCTCTTCACCACCATGGATACAGCCTCTTAATAAGAATTTGGAGCCTGATGGGGAAAAGTTGAGATGAGTCCTTCTTTCTCGGCTGAGTTCAGCGTCCATACGGACTCAGCCCACCATGCTGTTGTTTACTTGCCTCTTCCCTTTCCTCATCTGTCTTCCTGGGCCATGACTTCTGGAGGACAGGACCTGGTCTCAAAAGAACAGACCTTGTAATTAAAGCTCCTCAAGGGACTTTCACTTATCTAAAACCTGTGCTAAGTTTTTGCATGCACTATCCTCTTGCTCCTATCACAGCATTCCTGTGTCACATGGAAAGAAATGACCCTTAGCAAAGCCAAGGAACTTGCCCAAGGTCACACTACCATCCAGTGTGTCCATGCCAAGGTCCTTGGGCTCCTATGTCCCACTCCATCAGTATTTCCTAAACTGAGTTCAAGGGCTTTTAGCAGACCATGAAATACGAAGTGAAGCTGGGGCTCTCGTTCCATGCTTCATGGGGAAAATTCTTTTACCACATGTACATCATTGGGAAAGTATATTCTAGAAGTGTTTTGCTCTGGGGATCCTGGCCAGGTCATCAGGTCATCAACCAGACAAGCCCACGTGTGTGAGAAAGCTTGGGGCCTGAAGAGCACCCAACATATATACAGCGTTATTACTCTGTGTTTGGCACATCAGTGGGACTGCCCCCCCAACCATGCTCAAGCATGTCCATCTCTCCCTCCACTCATGTTCAGTTCCCCCTACTGCTGCATCTCTGTGAACAGTATTTGTAGGAAATGTAGGCTAGCTGGCCAAAGAATGCTCAATCTACCACACAATTGCACTCATCTCACAGGCTAGCAAAGTAATGCTCAAAATTTTCCAAGCCAGGCTTCAACAGTATGTGAACCATGAACTTCCAGATGTTCAAGCTGGATTTAGAAAAGGTGAGGAACCAGAGATCAAATTGCCAACAGCCGTTGGATCATCTAAAAAGCAAGAGAATACCAGAAAAGCATCTACTTCTGCTTTATTGACTATGCCAAAGCCTTTGACTATGTGAATAACAACAAACTGTGAANGGATTTAGAAAAGGTGAGGAACCAGAGATCAAATTGCCAACAGCCGTTGGATCATCTAAAAAGCAAGAGAATACCAGAAAAGCATCTACTTCTGCTTTATTGACTATGCCAAAGCCTTTGACTATGTGAATAACAACAAACTGTGAAAAATTCTTCAAGTGATGGGAATACTAGACCACCTGACCTGCCTCCTGAGAAACCTGTATGCACATCAGGAAGCAGCAGTTAGAACTGGACATAGAACAATGGACTAGTTCCAAATTGTGCTTATTTAACTTATATACAGACTATATCATGTGAAATGCTGGCCTGGATGAAGCACAAGCTGGAATCAAGCTGGGAGAAATATGAATAACCTCAGATATGCAGATGACACCACCCTTATGGCAGAAAGTGAAGAAGAACTAAAGAGCCTCTTGATGAAAGTGAAAGAGGAGAGTGAAAAAGTTGGCTTAAAGCTCAACAGTTCAGAAAACAAAGATCATGGCATCCGGTCCCATCACTTCATGGCAAATAAATGGAGAAATAGTGGAAACAGTGACAGACTTTACATTTTTGGGCTCCAAAATCAGTGCAGTTGGTGACTGCAGCCATGAAATTAAAAGACACTTGCTCCTTGGAAGAGAAGCTATGACCAACCTAGACAGCATATTAAAAAGGAGAGACATTACTTTGCTGACAAAGGTCAATCTAATCAAAGCTAAGGTTTTTCCAGTAATCATGTATGGATATGAGAGTTGGACTATAAAGAAAGCTAAGCCCCAAAGAATTGATGCATTTGACCTGTGGTGTTGGAGAAGACTCTTGAGAGTCCCTTGGACTGCAAGGAGATCCAACCAGTCCATCCTAAAGGAAATCAGTCCTGAATATTCATTGGAAGGGCTGATGCTGAAGCTGAAATTCCAATACTTCAACCACCTGATGGGAAAAACTGACTCATCTGAAAAGACTTTGATGCTGGGAAAGACTGAAGGCAAGAGGAAAAGGGGACGACAGAGGATGAGATGGTTGGATGGCATTACCAGCTCAATGGACATGAGTTTGAGTGAGCTCCGGGAGTTGGTGATGACAGGAAAACTTGGCGTGATGCAGTCCATGGGGTTGCAAAGAGTCGGACACGACTAAATGACTGATCTGAACTGAACTGAAGGGAGCTGGTGCAGAACTCAGGAGATCTAGTTGTCTTCTACTACTGAATTCTCCATTCACTCATTTATTAAGTTAGGGTAAAATACACTCATTTTTTAAGTTATAAAATTTACTGTCTTAACCATTTTTAAACATACAGTTCAGTGACATTAAGTATGTTCCTATCATTGTACAGTCATCACCACCATCACCTCCAGAACTCTTCATTGTCCCCAAAGGAAACTCTGTACTCATTAAATGCTGACTCCCATTCCCCCTCCCTCCAGCGCCTAAAAACCACCATGACTCTGAATTTGAGTACTCAAGTGCCTTGTATAATTGGAATTCCACTGTATTTTTCCTTTTGTGACTGGCTTATTTGACTCAGATGATTTGATTGTTCTCAGGTTAAGTGCAGATGAGGGGTGTACCTGAGGGAGGCAAAGAGAGTGTGCCAGGAGAGACCATGTGTGTATGTCAGGGGCCTAAAGAGAGAGGCTGGTGAAGCCCTGAAACCCCAGGAGCTTTTGCAGAGGGAGAGGGCTTGGCACTCAGAACTTCTGAGAGACTGGATTATTTATTTATTTATTTATTATTTATTTTTTTATTTATTGTACTTTACAACACTCTGTTGGCTTTGCCATACATCGACATGAATCCACCGCAGGTGTTGATCCTTGTGCACATTTTGCCTAGAGATCCCCTGTAGACAGTCCTCACCGAGGCTGATGAGAGGGCTGAAGCAGCATCTCAGAGCTCTCTGCAGGTCTGGGTGAATGGAGCAGGACAGGCCACAGGGTAGGCTTGGCATGGGCTGGGGAGGACGTAGACCTTGGTTCTGCGTACTGACTCCATCTTTTATCAGTTCTGATCTTGAGCCAGCCACTTACCTGGTCTCAGCCTCAGGGTTTTCATCTTTAAAATGAGAACAATAATCCCCACCTTGCAATAATGTACATAAAGTATGAAGCACTGTGTCTGGCATGTAGGTGTTCACAAATAGTAACACTGGAATGATCCCAGCTGGGCTTCTTACACTCACTTGGCATTTTTAAAGAAAGTGAAATCTTAACCAAACCATGTTTTCTGGTTTCTGCTTATGGTGCAGAATCATGACTGCTAATTTCTGTTTAAAGCAACGTGTTTCACACAGAAACGAGAAGTGGGAGTGTGGTAGAGGTGGTAGGTAGTGGTTGATGTCTACTGACCCCATTTCTATAAAAACAGACAATAGAAAAGCTATTCATAGAAATGGAAAAGAGCAGGGTGCAAATTAAACAAAGCACCACTCCCATTTCATCTCTCCCCTGGGAGACCATCTGGAGCTCCCAGCTGTTCAGGATTCATGGCCCTCTACTGTCTGGTCCAGTGGTTCTCAAAAGTATGGTCCTTGGACCAGCAGCATCAGCATCACCGGATACCTTGTTAGAAGTGCAAATTCTGAGGTTCCGCCCAGAAGTCCTAGATCAGAAACCCTGAGGGTGGAGCCCAGCAAGCTACACTTCAGCAAACCCTTTAGTAAACACACAAGTTTGAGGCCCAGTGCTCCAGCCCCCACCTCTGGTTCTGCTTTTTCTTCCCTGTATTTAATACAAACTCTGCTCCAGCCAGACTAGTCTCCCTTTTGGAAATACAGGGGACGTTTCTACTCTCACTCCCTCACTGTAACACCCCCGGCACCTGAAATGTTCTTTCTTTTGCTTAATTGGGGTCTTATCCATCCTACAAGGCTGCCCTCATAGCTCAGCTTACCCAGAGTACTCTGGGTCACCCCAACCCTTGGTCACTCCCTCTCTGATCATTTATAACTTTTAGGATCCCACCTGCTCACCACAGCTTTTATCACCAGTTAACTTTTCTGGAAGTTGGTCCAGTGCGAAACTTGAGTTGTAGGTGGTTGGCTGGCAAGGAGTGAGCCTTCCAGTTCTTTCTTTCCCTTTCAACTTTCATCGTGTGCTTTACCCTGATGAGTACCTACTTGATCAAAGGACATTTGTAGGCTTGGAAGTTTGAGCAAAGGAACTGTAGAAAATTGTCAGGGGAATACTGTTCCTGTTATCTTTGATGGTACATCGATATCAACACTAAGCACCATAAGAAAGTGTTATTCCCTGTACGCCTGGCTTTTCACATTAGAGGAACTCAACACAACAGGTGTTGCTGGAGAGCTGATTAAACAATTATCACCTCTCCCAGTTTCCTGTTTGTGTACAATCTCTAGACTGTAGAGGACATCAGAGTCACTAGTTCTGCCAGCCCTTCCTCTGCCACTGAGCTGGCAGCCGAGGAACTACCAGGATTGGAAGCCCCCACAGCCTGGGGCTGGGGGTGGGTGTGAAGACTGTCTCCGTACCTGGCCCTGCTGGGCTAAAGATGCTCTCAAGGCTGCTGAGACTGTGTTTTGTTTTAGGCAGAATGTTGTATATACTTTTAGGCCTGGGAATCATCTAGTGCCATCTCTGCTGAGTTATCTGAGACCCAGTGAAGGAGAGCTCACTAGGAGCAGAGCTGGAAGGGGTGCTTCTTCCCTCCTAGCTTAGTGCTTTATCTCCAGCTGTACTTGGGATGGGCACGTGTAGAAATGTTGTTTGGGATCTCTTTGTATATCCTGCGTCCTACCCACTGGCAGGCAAGTATTTCTAATCATGACTGTACCCTGGCTCAGAATCTAGCAACAAATGGTACTCATCCATCCAAGTGACTTATTCCCTCTGTGACTTTTGTGGGTATGAGATTTTGAGTGAACTTGTTGTGAGGCTGGGACCTTGGACTGGGGGTGTATCCTGGGCTGGTGGCAATGGCTAAGATATTCCCTACCCCCTGTCCTGAAATTCTACAGGCCTTCACATAGGTCCTTATAGTTTTCTCATCTAAATCTTCTCAGGAGTACGATGGGGTCTAAATCAGTAAGTTTATGTTAGAATCTGGATAATTGAGAAAATTGTGCTGATTTGTTATCCTGTAGCAAGAAGGGTAATTAAATGTCATTCAAAGTTCTTTTTGATACTAATGACCACTTAGATTGTGACCTTAAGCATTTTGAGTAAGGGCTCTGGGAGGATTGATTAATAATGTCTGTCAAGACAGTCTAAAGTAAAATTTGCAGTTGCACAAAGATGAAATCATGACATATTCTATTAGTAAAGATTTCTCTTAGAAGTCATTTCATTGTTAGGTTTCACTCTAACAGAAAACTCTGAATAATAGTCACTGAAGATAGACACGTGTTTTTCTTGTACATAAAAGTCTAGATGAACTCTAAAACAGGTGGAATACTCCCAGGTCTCAGACTTGGGCTCTTTTTGCTTAGGGTTGTTCTTAATCTCATTGTCCAAGATGGAACCATCTGTATTCCAAGCAGCAGGATGAAGTAAAGGATTATTAAAAGACAATTTTTAAAGATAAAATCATAGATGTCATGCAAATGTAAAAATAAAAGCATTGTAAATATTTTAACTCAATGAGGAGACTAGTAAGATGTCATAGTTGATTTAAAGGAGAACTGAACATACATGTATATAGGCCACCAAGAGTGCTGAAATGAGCTTATAATTAGATGCAAATTGGGTCAATTTACTGCAATATCAACTTCATTTCTACTGACATAATTTGTATTTTTATGAATGGAAATCATTCATATTATTGACAGTATTCTACCACTCACAGAGTTGTAAAGTGGCTCAAAGACAACCTAAGTCTGGTGTAATACAGAAGTGGGCCCTGGACAGGACACCAGTAACTAGTTTTGTTCATTTCACAAATTTTCCTGGTGAGATAAAGGTGAAGCAAGTAAAGGGAGTACATCTGCTTTCTCACAAGAGAAGTTCCTAAAAATTGCCAAATAATGCATTTGCTTACATTCATGGCCAGAATTTGTTCACATGGCCATACTTATTTGCAAGAGAGGTTGGGAACTGTGGCCTTTATGAAATTCTCTTGTATGGAAGAAAGGGACCCCAGATATTGGGGAGACCTAGCAGCCTCTACCCAGCCATGATCTATGGTTATTGCAGCATTGTTCTTAATAGCAGACAGTTGGAGGCAACTAAAGATCCATCAGATAATTTGTGGCATGTCCATACAATGAAATATCATGTAACCATTAAAAGGAAGGAGCTGTGTAAATACAGATGTAAAGATCTCTAAGATAATTGTTCAGTGAAAAAAATGCATGTAGAAAAGTGTGCATAACAGTCTACAATCTGTGCTGGAAGAATGTATGGATATGCTTGTAAATACATAAGTTCTCACTGGAAAGAATAAGGGAAAGAAGTAATAGTTCTGGGTAACTGAGGGCCAGAGGGAAAAAGGACGCTGATTTTTCACTATGATTGTTTTTTATGGTACTTTCTAAACCTGAACAGTGTTCGTGTATTATCTATTGTCAATGAAATAAAAGTCACCATCGTGTATGGCTTGAAGAAAAAAATGGCCATCATGTGTGGCTTGTAGGTAAGCTTTCCAAATTGTTACAGTGGGGTCGTCCGAGTATGGAAAAAAGAGAAGGGCTTGGAGAAGATGGGCCCTGGAATCAAAACCCATGATACAGAGATTTTTAATTGCATAGGCTTTTGTGATTCTTGAATCCTGAATCACTGGGATTTAATATTATTTTAAAATGTTGATAGTATTTTTTTAATTTAAAAAATGGTCTTTTGAATGCCATCAGTGCTATTTAAGATGTTTTAAATAACATTTTAAAATTGTAGTAGCTGGGTCTTCCCTCACGGTCCAGGGTTATGAGTCCATGCTCCCACTGCAATTGGCATTGGTTTGACCCCTAGTTGGGGAATTAAGATCCTAATGCTGCTTGGTGTGGCCAAAAAAATTAAAAAATAAAATTATGATAGCTGTTACAGATATCTCCACACTTCTGCACATCCTCTTGTATTTACCTCTTTCTTGATCTCTAGCCCCATCCCCCACCCCCCTTCATATCCATAGCCACATTTTCCTGTCTGAGGGATTCCCTTACAGGGCAAATCTTTTGACAGTGTTTGTAGTCATATCTTCCCAAGGTTAGAAGAAGAGTGAACCAAGAGGAAGGAAGCCTGGGTTTTAGCCTTAAGCTTAGCCTCAACCCTGAAAAGCTATGTGACTTTGGGTGAATCATGCCGCCTCTCTGAGTAAAGGCTCTGCCTCTGTAAAAGAGGCTTGCATGCACTTATTCTACTTACCTTCCAAGAATATCCTCAGATTTGTGTTTGGGGGAGAGGTGATCTGTTGACACTTGAAAAAAATGTACAGCGTTGTTCAAATGCAAAGGATTATTATAACCCACTGAGAGAAGAAGCCATGGATCTCAGATCTCATGCAGGAAATTTTATCATAGGCAGCAGAGAGGCTAGCTGAAACATGAATCTGAAGAGTGAACTGAGGAGCTGTCTGCCAGTAAAGCCAGTATTTATGCAGCACTGGTGTGTGCCAGCCCCATGCCAAGGGCAGCAGGGCATGAGGCAATGCACTGTGATGGTGAAGGGCTCTGCGCCAGGACTGCTGGCTCTCCTCCCACCTGCTGGCTAATCTCAGGCTCCTGACTTAGCCTCTCTGTTTCTCAGTGTCCTCTGCTGTACAGTGGAGGTAATATTAGTGCCCATCACTTAGGCTTGTTTTGAGGAGTAAATGAATTAGTAGGTGCAAAACATGTAACAAACATGCCTGGAACATGGTCAGTGCAATGAAATGATAGCAGTTGTGCATCAGCACGTGATAGTCGTGCAATGTGCTGTGTCTTTTGTAAAGTCCCCAGCACAGGGCCTGGAGCCTGTAGGTGGCCTCACAGTAGGTGAGGTGGTGGGAATGAAGACACAGAAGTGTTAGTAGGATTGTTCTCTGCTCTTGTGTGACTTATAATCTAGGTGGAAAGATGCATGTGAAACAACACACACTGGCAAAATAACAATATGCCAGGTGAGTGTTTCAGTGTCCAGTGGGCATATTAAGGTCGTGGTGCTTTGGCAGGGTGACAAGAACCTTAAGGAGAGTTCTTAGTTTGGTTGCAAAAAACACAGACAGTTAGAAGAAAATGGCTATTGAAAATTCCATTTCTGGGTTTCCTGGCTCCACTTGCAGCCCAGAAATGAGCCTTGTTGGGGATGGAGTTAATAAGCTCTGGCATCTAGTTCCAGGCTGCAAAACTTCAGGGAGTTTTTATTATCTCATGCAGCACCATGATCCCCAGCCAGGAGGCCCCTGCACCTTCCCTGAGGCATCTCTCTGAGGTCCTCGGCTGGGCTCCCAGCTTCTCTCTGCCAGGGCCTTAGGGCTGGCCAGTCATGGGTCATTTTTTAAAAGGACCTAAAAGTGACCCCCTGGCTGCATGAGCAGGAGGAGGTTCACAGGGTTAATGGCTTCAGAGCGTACAGATGGCTCTCCCTGGTGACTCTTGGGCACAAAGCAAGTGCAGGTGCTAATGAGGACAGCGTTTGTCCCTGAGCGGGGGGTGGGGGGGCAGTTTTATTCTTTTTTTCCCCTGTGTCCAGCTCCCTGCTAAATGGATGTGGGGACATGAAGGGACCTCAGGAGCCTCTCTTTCTGTTTCATAGAAGAGAAAATTGTGCCTCAGGGAGGTGCGAGGTGGTCATCTGGAAACTCAGGCCCAGCACTCAAGGCCAGAGCACAGCAAAGGGTAGGGGTGGGGAGTAGGCAGAGCAGGGTCCAGATTATGGTCTGTCAGGACCTTTCCTCTGTAAGTGGAAATAACTCTGTAGAGTGTACGTCAGGAATCTTTGCGATGGTGTAAAGTACCTGATATGGCACATAGCCCATGCACCCCAGAATGTTTGCATTGGTTCTCTACTGTTAGGGCGTAAATATAGGTGAGTTTAAGTGCATATCTGTGAAATCTTAGCCTCCAGGAGCATGTACAATAACTCAAAAATGAGTATAGTTTCGGTGAATTCAACACAAACCATTTAAATTGACACTTAACAGGAAACAGAGCACCTAGGGTCAGCAGAATAATCAGAAAAGGCCCTTCCCAGCCCCTGTCCCCAGATTAATTTGAGAAAAAGATGATATAAGTGAGTCGATTGCAGATTAGCGTGGGGTAACAGCCCCTCCCAGCAATCAGTGGCCAGGCTTGTGGTGGGTGGCTGGGAACCCAAGTGTGACTTTGCTGACAGGTTGAGAAGAATCTTGAAGCCAGAGCTAGAGACTGGAAATGGAGAACTGGTTGGGACAGATCAGATTCAACCAGCCAGGAAGCACAGAGCCCTCAGACCAGAGTAACCGGTGGCCTCCGGCCCCCAGCCCTGCAGCCAAGGGCTGCCAGTTGACTCTGCAGAAGTGCTCCCGTGAGGAAGGCAGCCTTTCCAGGGGCCAGCTGGGGAGGCCAGGGCCCTGCCTCTGTTCAGATCTCCAGTTTCATTCCTGGCACCGCTGCAGGGGTCTGAGTTTACTCCTCCTCCAGTGGGAATTTAGGTATCTTTCATGCTGAAAACCGGGAAGACAAAACTCATAGACCAAATATGTAGTTGTATGTCCAAAAGGAGAGATGGATAATCCTGCATCCCCACTAGTTTGAAAGGAAATGTCCAGTCCCAATTCTCCTGGGGTCTGGGCTGCTTGAAGGTGAGAGCCAGGCATCTTGATTCTTTCAGGCCTCAGGCACATTCAGGAGGGACTTTGGCGCCAAGAATACTTGGTGCAACAGAGTTGCTGAAATATCCTAGCCCTGGACAGTGTCTTGCAGGTCACTTTATACTCTCTGGAGGGAGGAGTGGAGAGGGAGGAGGGAGGAGGGAGCGGAGGGAGGAGAGTTTCAAAGCATCTCAGCCACAAGCCTTGCTTGTTTGGATGGCTCCTGAAGAGGAGAAGAGACCCAAGAAGGGTTGTGGGGAACACCATCCCATGTCCCAGGCTTGGAAGCTGTGGCAGTATGACTTCACCACAAATGAACCTACAAGGGCATTGGGTTCGGTTCTAATTTCCTTTCAGGTTTAAAGCTCCATGCTCCTGATTTGAAATGGTTCTATTTGCACCCAATTAGAGCAAGGGATCACAAGTCTGTGCTTCCCTCCTGCTTCATGTACTCAAGAATGCCCCTCTCCCCCAGAGGAGAATTACCCAGTGGTATAATTTAGTTCCCAAACCAGAACCTCATTACCATTTAAGAAGGCTCTAATCTCATAAGAGGATTATGCAGGAAATTTGATACAGCAGTTTCCCTCCCCCACTCCCACCCCTTTCTCTTCACTCTTTGGTGGTTCAGGGTCAAAAATATAATTTGTATACACACGCATACACGCACACACACACACACACANGCAATTGGCATTGGTTTGACCCCTAGTTGGGGAATTAAGATCCTAATGCTGCTTGGTGTGGCCAAAAAAAATTAAAAAATAAAATTATGATAGCTGTTACAGATATCTCCATACTTCTGCACATCCTCTTGTATTTACCTCTTTCTTGATCTCTAGCCCCATCCCCCACCCCCCTTCATATCCATAGCCACATTTTCCTGTCTGAGGGATTCCCTTACAGGGCAAATCTTCTGACAGTGTTTGTAGTCATATCTTCCCAAGGTTAGAAGAAGAGTGAACCAAGAGGAAGGAAGCCTGGGTTTTAGCCTTAAGCTCAGCCTCAACCCTGAAAAGCTATGTGACTTTGGGTGAATCATGCCGCCTCTCTGAGTAAAGGCTCTGCCTCTGTAAAAGAGGCTTGCATGCACTTATTCTACTTACCTTCCAAGAATATCCTCAGATTTGTGTTTGGGGGAGAGGTGATCTGTTGACACTTGAAAAAAATGTACAGCGTTGTTCAAATGCAAAGGATTATTATAACCCACTGAGAGAAGAAGCCATGGATCTCAGATCTCATGCAGGAAATTTTATCATAGGCAGCAGAGAGGCTAGCTGAAACATGAATCTGAAGAGTGAACTGAGGAGCTGTCTGCCAGTAAAGCCAGTATTTATGCAGCACTGGTGTGTGCCAGCCCCATGCCAAGGGCAGCAGGGCATGAGGCAATGCACTGTGATGGTGAAGGGCTCTGCGCCAGGACTGCTGGCTCTCCTCCCACCTGCTGGCTAATCTCAGGCTCCTGACTTAGCCTCTCTATTTCTCAGTGTCCTCTGCTGTACAGTGGAGGTAATATTAGTGCCCATCACTTAGGCTTGTTTTGAGGAGTAAATGAATTAGTAGGTGCAAAACATGTAACAAACATGCCTGGAACATGGTCAGTGCAATGAAATGATAGCAGTTGTGCATCAGCACGTGATAGTCGTGCAATGTGCTGTGTCTTTTGTAAAGTCCCCAGCACAGGGCCTGGAGCCTGTAGGTGGCCTCACAGTAGGTGAGGTGGTGGGAATGAAGACACAGAAGTGTTAGTAGGATTGTTCTCTGCTCTTGTGTGACTTATAATCTAGGTGGAAAGATGCATGTGAAACAACACACACTGGCAAAATAACAATATGCCAGGTGAGTGTTTCAGTGTCCAGTGGGCATATTAAGGTCGTGGTGCTTTGGCAGGGTGACAAGAACCTTAAGGAGAGTTCTTAGTTTGGTTGCAAAAAACACAGACAGTTAGAAGAAAATGGCTATTGAAAATTCCATTTCTGGGTTTCCTGGCTCCACTTGCAGCCCAGAAATGAGCCTTGTTGGGGATGGAGTTAATAAGCTCTGGCATCTAGTTCCAGGCTGCAAAACTTCAGGGAGTTTTTATTATCTCATGCAGCACCATGATCCCCAGCCAGGAGGC
Organism: Neotragus pygmaeus; assembly: GCA_006410875.1. Lineage (NCBI taxonomy): Eukaryota > Metazoa > Chordata > Mammalia > Artiodactyla > Bovidae > Neotragus > Neotragus pygmaeus. Next base: position 2,985,177 of record SJYV01002182.1, read on the forward strand.
CCCTGCACCTTCCCTGAGGCATCTCTCTGAGGTCCTCGGCTGGGCTCCCAGCTTCTCTCTGCCAGGGCCTTAGGGCTGGCCAGTCATGGGTCATTTTTTAAAAGGACCTAAAAGTGACCCCCTGGCTGCATGAGCAGGAGGAGGTTCACAGGGTTAATGGCTTCAGAGCGTACAGATGGCTCTCCCTGGTGACTCTTGGGCACAAAGCAAGTGCAGGTGCTAATGAGGACAGCGTTTGTCCCTGAGCGGGGGGTGGGGGGGCAGTTTTATTCTTTTTTTCCCCTGTGTCCAGCTCCCTGCTAAATGGATGTGGGGACATGAAGGGACCTCAGGAGCCTCTCTTTCTGTTTCATAGAAGAGAAAATTGTGCCTCAGGGAGGTGCGAGGTGGTCATCTGGAAACTCAGGCCCAGCACTCAAGGCCAGAGCACAGCAAAGGGTAGGGGTGGGGAGTAGGCAGAGCAGGGTCCAGATTATGGTCTGTCAGGACCTTTCCTCTGTAAGTGGAAATAACTCTGTAGAGTGTACGTCAGGAATCTTTGCGATGGTGTAAAGTACCTGATATGGCACATAGCCCATGCACCCCAGAATGTTTGCATTGGTTCTCTACTGTTAGGGCGTAAATATAGGTGAGTTTAAGTGCATATCTGTGAAATCTTAGCCTCCAGGAGCATGTACAATAACTCAAAAATGAGTATAGTTTCGGTGAATTCAACACAAACCATTTAAATTGACACTTAACAGGAAACAGAGCACCTAGGGTCAGCAGAATAATCAGAAAAGGCCCTACCCAGCCCCTGTCCCCAGATTAATTTGAGAAAAAGATGATATAAGTGAGTCGATTGCAGATTAGCGTGGGGTAACAGCCCCTCCCAGCAATCAGTGGCCAGGCTTGTGGTGGGTGGCTGGGAACCCAAGTGTGACTTTGCTGACAGGTTGAGAAGAATCTTGAAGCCAGAGCTAGAGACTGGAAATGGAGAACTGGTTGGGACAGATCAGATTCAACCAGCCAGGAAGCACAGAGCCCTCAGACCAGAGTAACCGGTGGCCTCCGGCCCCCAGCCCTGCAGCCAAGGGCTGCCAGTTGACTCTGCAGAAGTGCTCCCGTGAGGAAGGCAGCCTTTCCAGGGGCCAGCTGGGGAGGCCAGGGCCCTGCCTCTGTTCAGATCTCCAGTTTCATTCCTGGCACCGCTGCAGGGGTCTGAGTTTACTCCTCCTCCAGTGGGAATTTAGGTATCTTTCATGCTGAAAACCGGGAAGACAAAACTCATAGACCAAATATGTAGTTGTATGTCCAAAAGGAGAGATGGATAATCCTGCATCCCCACTAGTTTGAAAGGAAATGTCCAGTCCCAATTCTCCTGGGGTCTGGGCTGCTTGAAGGTGAGAGCCAGGCATCTTGATTCTTTCAGGCCTCAGGCACATTCAGGAGGGACTTTGGCGCCAAGAATACTTGGTGCAACAGAGTTGCTGAAATATCCTAGCCCTGGACAGTGTCTTGCAGGGCACTTTATACTCTCTGGAGGGAGGAGTGGAGAGGGAGGAGGGAGGAGGGAGCGGAGGGAGGAGAGTTTCAAAGCATCTCAGCCACAAGCCTTGCTTGTTTGGATGGCTCCTGAAGAGGAGAAGAGACCCAAGAAGGGTTGTGGGGAACACCATCCCATGTCCCAGGCTTGGAGGCTGTGGCAGTATGACTTCACCACAAATGAACCTACAAGGGCATTGGGTTCGGTTCTAATTTCCTTTCAGGTTTAAAGCTCCATGCTCCTGATTTGAAATGGTTCTATTTGCACCCAATTAGAGCAAGGGATCACAAGTCTGTGCTTCCCTCCTGCTTCATGTACTCAAGAATGCCCCTCTCCCCCAGAGGAGAATTACCCAGTGGTATAATTTAGTTCCCAAACCAGAACCTCATTACCATTTAAGAAGGCTCTAATCTCATAAGAGGATTATGCAGGAAATTTGATACAGCAGTTTCCCTCCCCCACTCCCACCCCTTTCTCTTCACTCTTTGGTGGTTCAGGGTCAAAAATATAATTTGTATACACACGCATACACGCACACACACACACACACANTACCCAGTGGTATAATTTAGTTCCCAAACCAGAACCTCATTACCATTTAAGAAGGCTCTAATCTCATAAGAGGATTATGCAGGAAATTTGATACAGCAGTTTCCCTCCCCCACTCCCACCCCTTTCTCTTCACTCTTTGGTGGTTCAGGGTCAAAAATATAATTTGTATACACACGCATACACGCACACACACACACACACACACACACACAGTGTTTAACAAGAAATGCCTTTGGTAAAGTGCTGATTCTAGAGCCGAAAAGAAGCAGTGTGTTCTTTGAATTGTGACCATAGCAGGCGGGCTGTGATCCCAGGTGTTTTGAATCCACTGCCCCAGATCCATCCCCTCCTTGGATACAAGTCTTAAGGAATCTTCTTCTAACTTAGTATTTCATTGCCTCCTTTCAGCTTTCCAACCCCGGATCTCTGTCGTTTTCTTCCTGGGTTCCCTCCATGGGCCAAAAAGCATGTCCTGATTAGTCACTTCAGAGGGGAGGTGGCCTAAGTGAGTGAAAATCATCGGGTAAATAACCTGAAGTTTACAGTCAGCGTCTCCAACTCCACGCGGGGAGACTGTTTTATTGACAGAGTATTCCTGCAAATATAGCACTTTCTCTGTTTCATTTATAAGAAAGAACTAGGGGGTATGGTTAAGGAATGCTGTAGAATTAGAGTAGAAAATCAGCACTCCCGGTTGTTACTACTATTAGAACTTGTGCCTCTGTCACCTTCTGGTTAGATGATCTTGGGTAAATCATCCTCAGGTTTCAATTTCTCTTCTGAAAAAACGAGAGTGATGGTATCCACCCAACCTGAACGCTTACAGTCTCAGTGGTATAAAAGTGTTAACATGGGCACCTCCATGAGTCTGGCAATTAAGGCAGGACACATCCTGGATGGAGATGGGTCTCTCATTTAACCATTTTCTCTTGGCCCATGAGGAGTACTGAAAAGGTACATCTTTATTTATATTTGTATTTATTCATCTATATGCCTATTATTACTACCACTGAAATTCCTACTACTGTCATTGCCTGACACTGCATAATCTGGAGGTTTGCTGTGTGGCCTTCTCTGATGAGTATATGATCTCTGGATTCTGCTTTCAAGGCCCCATTTCCCTCTTCCCTGAGTCCCAGACTGACCTGTGAATGGGGAAGGACAATTTGCCCTACATGACCAGGCTGAATGGAATTTGCTGACTATCCTNGTGGCCTTCTCTGATGAGTATATGATCTCTGGATTCTGCTTTCAAGGCCCCATTTCCCTCTTCCCTGAGTCCCAGACTGACCTGTGAATGGGGAAGGACAATTTGCCCTACATGACCAGGCTGAATGGAATTTGCTGACTATCCTCTGGACTTCAGTGAGGTTTAATGTTTTGGGGGCGCCCTGGGGACCTAGGAAATCATTCAGTCATTTTTCCTGGGGATGAGACCAGGTGCACTTTCTCTAGCATGTAGTACACGGGTATAAAACTTGGGATCTCATTATCCCTCACACCTAGAGGCGTACTTGACTTTCTGTGTCAACCAGACGGAAGCAGTTCAGTGCTGGTTTGACTCCAACCTTCTTGTGAAACTTCTGGCTTTTGATTGTTTTGTTTTCAGTTAATCTTTCTTTTCCTTATTCTTAAGCTCCTGCCATTATAATTATTTTTTAAGTGCCAGGACTTCGTTTTTGGCATGCTCTTGCTTTCCTCTCTGTCATATCATCCTCAACCGTGCTCTGGCCCCTGGCTCCTCCCCACGCTGCACTGCCTCCCCATCCCCTGCATCAGATGTCCCCTCCCTGCCTTCTCATGTTCTCCTCGCCTCCCTGGTCCTCCTCTGAGCCTCCATTTCCTAAGTGGTAGAGGGTGAACGGGCCCTAGGTCAGAAGAAGGGGATGAGGGTAATTCACTTCAGAGTTGTTATATTGAAAATGTTTCTGAGAATGAAATAAGGATACCACCACTGTTGATGAAGATGTAAGAATTTATTCAGATGCTGCAAACAGGAGTGCAACTGATGAAATCTTTCAGAGGGGCAATATGGCAAAAAATACCAAGGACTTTAAAAACATGCAGTTCTCTTGATCCAGCAATTCCACTTCTAAGAATGGTAAGAATGATCATAGAAGGGTGTTCTTTTTAGTGTTATTTAAATTACTGAAATACTAGAAAATAAATATCCCCAGTTGGAGTATATTGTGGGTACACAGATATTAGTCAAGTTCAACAGCTGATTAAAACTTGGCTTATCTATACCGTGGAAGACTATGTAATGATGATACTAGAAAACATAATGAATAAAATGTAAAGATTTTCAAGATATATAAGTGGCAACATTTGCAGGTTATGTTTTATGTTTGTTTTGGTGACTCAGCAGACTCTGCCTGGATTTGAACCCAGGCTCTGCTACTTAAAAGCTGTGTGACCTTGGGCATGTTTCTTAACTTCTCTGAGTTTCAGTTTCCTCATCTGTAAAATGAAGGATGAATGGTACCTACTCAGGGGTTGTTGAGAGGATTATATGACTAAAATCATGTGGTTAATCCCATACCTGGCATATATAGTAAGTATTTGTTATGTTTGCTATTATTAAAAAATAACTCATACATACATATACATACAAACATACGTATAAATACACAGGCAAATGGCTATGAAAGGCTGGAAGAAATACATTGCAAATTATTTATGGGTTGTGAGATTATGGTAATTTTTTAAAATTTCTCTTTTTTACAGTTACTACTGTGAACTTTTGTAATAACTATTACTAAAAATCCAGAGTGGAGGAAAATGATTGTTCTGTAAGGAAATTAGTCAAGTGACAGAATCTCTGCAGGGTGTGTGTTTGAGTGTATTTGTGTGTGTGTGTGTGTGTGTGTGTGTTGGGTAGGTATATGCCCCAGGGGAGGGACAAGCCTCCCTCTGGCATTCCTCTATGCCAACAGCTGCAGCCCTACCCTTTTGAATAATAGCAGTATGTAGCTAACTTCTTACTGGTGTTGCCGTTTATGTAATAGGACTATACGTTTGCAGAGCACCAAATTTCAAATATCTTTATCTTTTAAATTCCTCAAATAACTCTCAAACTGTGCTGCTCTTGAGGCTTAACTTGGTTTAGTGGCTTGTCTGACAGCACCCAGTTAACAAAGGAGAAGCCAGGAATGGAGCCCTTGAGTCTTAAGGAAAGGGCAGTGTTTGCTCTGCCTGCCCTCTGAGAGCCAGGAGGAGGGGCACCTGATGCCTGCCTGCTCTCAGGGTTCTGGGCAAACAAGAGGCAGGGTTTCATCTATCTGTGGTAGGAATCAGGAGAGGCTCAGTTTCCTTGGACTTTCTCCTTGTTAACCCTGAAGTCCTACAGAGTTTAAATGAGTTTGGTCTTTCGAGTACGAAAGGAAAGAAGTCGGTCAGGCATTGACTTGGTGCCTTTATTCCTTTGGGTGCAGTAGGAATCTCACAAGCACTTTGCAGAATCAGTTGGTCCATAAGGTAACCTTTATTGTCTGCTACATATAAATTAGGTTCTGTTTTTATTTTTTGGCATTCATGGGACATGTTTTTGTTACATCAAAGTGGTCATTCCAAATGTTTGGGATTAAAGGCGTAAACAAAAATCAATCCTGTGACTTGTAGATTTCTATCTCTTTGGCTTCAGAAGATGGATAGATAGTCTGGCTGCTCCACACCCCTTTTTGGATTTGAACATTGACTTTCATCTGAGCCTTAAGGATAACATTTATGAGATCAACACCCCAACAGAAGTTTTAGCAAAGAATGAATAAACTACGCTGGGTCTCAGTCACCATAACAGATGTTTGTCAGAAAGGACAGCACTCTGGTAGGCATGTCTCAGAAACTATGTTATGAAATGAATCTAAAGGGTTCATCTCACACTTTGGGGTTCAACTTTTTACCCTGCTTTCATCCTCAATTTTTCCCATCTGCCTTATCTCCTTCCTGGAGCCGACAGTTTGAATTCAGGACAGAAGTCTCAACGGGCCTCTGGCTTTGGTGGAGATCCACCATTGAAATTTTAAGACGAGGAGGTGGAAACTTGTTTTTGAACTTTTTAATGCCTTGCTTTCTCCCCTTCCCTGCTTTAGCACTCACATGCCTGTTTCTGAAACACATGTAATGATAAAAACCTGTATAAACATTCTTGAATTTGCCACCAAGTAGATCCAGTAGCTTGTAAGAAATCTGGGGTGTTGGCTGAGGAAAGGAAGCAAGTGAGAGCAGTTCACTTTGATGGTTTCCATGCTTGAATGGATGTTTAATGTTTGAGATGTAGGAGGTGAAAAAAGGAGGTGGGGAGAGAAAGAATTTGGAGTATAGTGTCCAGTGACAGGAAGATCTGTGCTGAGGGTGAGGCATTTGCTTTCCTGCCTAAATAAAGCAAAGGAGAGAAAGTAATAATAATAACCATAATTATGCTATTGATGATAATAGTAAATCTTTAATCTGTCAGATGTAGTTTCTATGCATTTTATATAAATTAAGAACAATGCTATGAAGTAGGTACTGCTGTTATCCCTAGTCTGCAGATTGAGAATGAGGAATAATTGATTGGCCAAGGTCACTCTGCTGTTTAGTGGAGGTGGTGCTCAGGAAGTCTGGCTCCCGGATGCACTTTCTGCACTATGTAGTTTGGCTTTTCCTCTTAAGAACTCACCTGGCCCAGAGCACTGTTCTTTCCTCTGGGATGGTCAGTGAGATCACCACTCATATGAGTCCAGGTGAAAATTAATTCCAGAGGACATACTGTCAGTTACAGCCCTGGAGGTGAGTGACTGCTCTGTCCTGCCGAGCCTGCATTTTCAGGGATGGTTCTTTCCTTCCAGCTCACTGTCTGCCGATCTGGCTGGTTGTTAGCATGTGGTTTTCCCTGATCCTGGGCTAGGGATGAGAGTCCAGGTGATGGAAAGGCAGCATACACATGGTATGAATGGGATGTGGGAGGGGAGAGGATGGAGATTAGTTCTGGGTGACACTGTATAGCAAGCTGGTTTGTGAAACTGTTTACCTCGGAGCCTTGAGAGTCACCAGCAAAAGCTTTGAAAACCATATTGGTTAACCGAGAAATGGGACATATAAAGCAAATCCTAATTCGTTTTTCCTATAAAACTTCAGACCTAGCGCTCTGGGTCAATGGAGAACAATAGTAAGACTGTAGGGAGGCGATAGCACAAGGACATAATTGCATCAAGATGGGTGTGGGCCATGTCATTGCACAGCCCACTGTCTTCATAATGTATGGATCTGGGGTGGCTGCTTCTTTGAAAAGTAATAAGGAGTTTAATGGGGGTTGGAAGTGATCACTGGCCTGGGAAGTGCAGAGGGAAGTTGGATGTAGCACTTTTATAGGACTGAGATGAGCTCACCAGCAAAATAAAGGAGGATGTTTTCAGGGGGTTGGACCCAAGGGTGAATCCTCAGAGGGATCCTCCAGCTGAAAGTAATGGCAGCATCAGGGAGTCTCAGTTTTTCTGGATGTCACATCATTTAAAATCCAGGTTTACTGAGCACTTTTTTCCAGGTGGGGAGAGGGGACTCAGAATATAGGACAGGACCTACCCTTGATGGACCCATGTTGAGAGGGAGAGCAGATTTGGATGGAGATAGGCCTGAAAGTTTAGGTAGATTTTACTTGGGCTTTTGGCAGGGGGTGGTTTGGAAGGGACAAAGTGTGCTGAAGAAGGGAGGGTAGGATGCAAAAGACCTGGTACAGTAGGAGGACAATATGGCTGAAGCATAAGGGGGTGGGAGAAAGAGCTGGAAATTTCAGTTGGGGCCGAGTTTTAAAGAATATCAAATGCCAGCAAGAGAAGTTGTGACTTGTGGCAATATGAATTACAGAATTGAGGGTTTTAACTTTGTTATTTGAAAGTGAGGTGCCTAGGGGTCCTCCTGTCCTTAAGTCTTTTTTCAGAATCTAAAGGCCAAATTTTGGGTTTTCAAACTGAGAGCTTCAGTCTCTTTATTTGTTGAGTTCTTGATTATTCTAAACATTCTGGTTTATGCATGACTGTGGCCGGTCTCTTCCGTGCCCCTGTGGGAGTTCACGGTTAAGACGATTAAGGCTCTGAGAGATTGTTCTGGGTCTTGTCGATGTGAGTGGCAGAGGCCAGGGTTAGAAACTTGGCCTGGGCTCTTCTCCCCCATGACAAAGAGCTGAAATTCTGTGAGGTCTAGCGCCCTCACTTTCAGAGAGCTCCTTTAGATCTCGTAACAGATCACCTTACATAGGACTGCACAAAGCTAGTATCTCTGAGCCTCAGAGGTTGGGGGAGCCCGGCTTAGGGTAGGGAAGTCAGGGAGACTCTATGTTCAGTTCAGTTCAGTTCAGTCGCTCAGTTGTGTCTGACTGTGACCCTGTGAATTGCAGCACGCCAGGCCTCCCTGTCAATCACCAACTTCCGGAGTTCACTCAGACTCACGTCCATCGAGTCCGTGATGCCATCCAGCCATCTCATCCTCTGTCGTCCCATTCTCCTCCTGCCGCCAATCCCTCCCAGCATCAGAGTCTTTTCCAATGAGTCAACTCTTCGCATGAGGTGGCAAAAGTACTGGAGTTTCAGCTTTAGCATCATTCCTTCCAAAGAAATCCCAGGGCTGATCTCCTTCAGAATGGACTGGTTGGATCTCCTTGCAGTCCAAGGAACTCTCAAGNCATTTTCTGAATGTTGAGCTTTAAGCCAACTTTTTCACTCTCCTCTTTTACTTTCATCAAGAGACTGTTCAGGACTTTTAAATCTTTTTGAACAACAAATTCTGTCACTAAGTTGTATCTGACTCTCTGTGAACCCATGGACTGAGGCACACCAGGCTTTCCTGTCCTTCACTATCTCCTGGAGTTTGCTCAACTCGTGGCCATTGAGTCAGTGATGCTATCCAACCATATCATCCTCTGTCATCCCCTTCTTCTCCTGCCTTTAGTCTTTCCCAGCATCAGGGTCTTTTCCAATGAGTTGGTTCTTCGCATCAGGTAGCCATAGCTTCAGCTTCATCATCTGTCTTTCCAATGAGTATTCAGAGTTGATTTCCTTTGGGACTGACTGGTTTGATCTCCTTGCTGTCCAAGGGACTCTCAAGAATCTTCTACAGCACCACAATTTGAATTCATCCATTCTTTGGGCACTCAGCCTTCTTTATGGTCCAACTCTCACATCCATACGTGACAACTGGAAAAATTATAGCATGGACCTTTGTCAGCAAAGTCTCTGCTTTTTAACAAACCGTCTAGGTTTGCCATAGATTTTCTTCCAAGGAGTAAGCATCCTTTAATTTGGGGGCTGTAATCACCATCCACAGTGATTTTGTAGCCCAAGAAAAGATAATCTGTTACTGTTTCCACTTTTTCCCATTTTTTTGCCATGAAGTGATAGGACCAGATCCCATGATCTTTGTTTTTTGAATGTTGAGTTTTAAGCCAGCGTTTTTCCTTTTTCACCTTCATCAAGAGGCTCTTTATTAGTTCCTCTTTGCTTTCTGCCATAAGGGTGGTATCATCTTCATATCTGAGGTTATTAATATTTCTCCCCCCAATCCTGATTCTAGCTTGTGATTCATCCAGTCCAGCATTTTGCATGATGTACTCTGCATATGAGCTAAGCAATCTGAGGAACAATATACAGCCTTGAGGTACTCCTTTCCCAATTTGAAACAGTCAGTTGTTCCATGTAAGATTCTAACTGTTGCTTCTTGACCTGGTTACAGGTTTCTCAGGAGACTGGTGAGGTGATCTGGTATTCCCATCTCTTTTAACAAGTTTTCCACACTTTGTGGTCCACACAAAGACTTTCACATAGTCAACAAAACAGAAGTAGATGTTTTTCTGGAATTCTCTTGCTTTCTCTATGATCCAGTGAATGTTGACAATTTGGCCTCTGATTCCTCTGCCTTTTGTAAACCTAGCTTGTACATCTGGAAGTTCTCCGTTCATGTATTGTTGACGCCTACCTTGAAGGATTTTGAGTATTACCTTGCTAACATGTGAAATGAGCACAATTTTGTGGTAGTTTGAACATTCTTTGGCATTGCCTTTCTTTAGGATTGGAGTGAAAACTGACCTTTTCCAGTCCTCTGGCCACTGCTGTTTTCCAAATTTGCTGGAATATTGAGTGCAGCACTTTAACAGCATCATCTTTCAGGATTTAAAGTAACTCAGCTGAAATTCCTTCACCTCCACTAATTTTGTTTGTAGTAATGCTTTGTAAGGCCCACATGACTTCACACTCCAGGATGTCTGGCTCTAGGTGAGTGACAACACCATCATGGTTATCTGGGTCATTAATACCATTCTTGTATAGTTCTTCAGTGTATCCTTGCCACCTCTTCTTAATATCTTCTGCTTCTGTTGGATCCTTGTCGCTTTTTTCTGTCCATCTTTGCATGAAGTGTTCCCTTGGTATATTCAGTTTTCTTGAAGAGATCTCTAATCTCTCCCATTCTATTGTTTTCCTCTATTTATTTGCATTTTTCATTTAAGAAGGCTTTCTGAACTAACTCCCCCCTCCAAACTCCCCCCTACCAACCCATGCCCTATGGTAAGCTCATAGGCTGTAGGCACACAACCTTTTTGTACTATTTAGAGACTGGTTGACAATTCAATACTGTAAAGCAATTATCCTTCAATTAAAAAGAAATTTAAAAAGAAGCTTGTTAATATATGGAAAGGTGATATAGCTTTTTAAAAACATATTTATTTATTTATTGGCAGCCCTGGGTCTTAGTTGCCACATGCAGGATCTAATTCCCAAGCCAGGGATTGAACCGGGACCCCCTGTGTTGATAGTTTGAAGTCTTAACCACTAGACCACCAGGGAAGTTCCAGGAGGTATATCATTTAAAAATTATTGTTTGTATCTAGAGTTATTTTACTCAACATCGAATACCTAGAAATTGAAGTGATTATCTCTTCTAAGTTAGGTTCAGTTCAGTTCAGTTGCTCAGTCGTGTCCGACTCTGCAATCCCATGAACCACAGCACGCCAGGCCTCTCTGTCCATTACCAACTCCCAGAGTCCACCCAAACCCATGTCCATCGAGACGGTGATGCCATCCAACCATCTCATCTCTGTTGTCCCCTTCTCCTCCTGCCCTCAATCTTTCCCAGCATCAGGGTCTTTTCAGATGAGTCAGCTCTTTGCATCAGGTGGCCAAAGTATTGGAGTTTCAGCTTCAACATCAGTCCTTCCAATGAACACCCAGGACTGATCTCCTTTAGGATGGACTGGTTGGATCNTTTTTTTTTTTTTAAATCTCCCATGAGCAATTTGTGTCATATAAACGACAGGGGCTTCTGGAGACAGTCTTGGCATTGAATCTCAGCATTGCCATTTACCCTGGAATGGTGAGATCAGTTTCCTTAACTGTGGAATGAGACAACACAGTTTGTTAGCCTTGACTTTGTCAGCATTTGGGGCTGGATAGTCCTTTGTTGTGGGGGCTGTCCTGTCGGCTGCAGGATGTTTAGTAAGTAGCATCCCTGGCCTCCGCCTCCTAGATGCCGATAGCACCACTGATTCAGTCGTGACAATCAGAAGCGTCTCCAGATATTTCTGTGGCCCCCCTATAAGTGTCCCTTGTGTCAAGTGTCCCGTGAAGCTCCTGCTGTCACGTTTCGCTTGTGCAGCAAAACTGCTTCCAGTTGGGAACCCATGGGATGGCACTGCCTGTTAGGGATGTATCAAACCTCATCGTTAGTGCATCTGGAACACGGTAGACATTCCATAAATGCTGATTCTCCCTCATCCCTAATTCACCCAGCACTCTCCATGTTGCGGGTTGATGGACTGAATGGAGCTGTGACTCTAGGTTTTAGCAGTTTGGGTTGGAAATGTCATGAACTCTCAGGTTGCCCCCACGATGCACTAACAGAGTTACTGTCATTTTCTTAATTGCAGATTGATCTGGAGCCAGAAGGAAGAGTGTATGTGATCATTGATCTCTCGGGGTCGTCGGGTGAAGGTAGGAGAGTGTGACCTCTCGTCCTGTTCTCGTCCATTGACCCTTTTGTCTTTTAGTCTCTCCCTTCCGTCTTTGGCTGGGACATATTACAGTGACATGTAATTAATTGGCACCATATAAAGGAAAAGGTTATGTTGAAGATGTTTACCCCTACGTACCAAAAGAGACCAGCCATGCCATCTGTTAGCTCTGGTGGAGCAGAGGGAAGATTTTCGTCTTACAGAGTCAGCCCAGTAAAGCGGACAGTCCCAGGTGCAGATGCCCAGGCAGGCTTTGGAGGGGTGGCTGCCTCTCCTGGGAAGCTCGCATGGGGTTTGTGTGTGTGCAGTGGGACGGAAGTAAAACCAGTTGGTCTAAGGGTAGTCAGAGATGAAATAAATGAGGTGCCAAATTTCAGAATCCTATTTCTTTAGAGTTTAATAGAAATGTTACTTCTATAAAGAGGGATAAATTAGGAGTTTGGGATAAACATATGCACTTGAGAACAGGGAGGTGGTGGCAGACTTGGGCTCTAAGGAGGTTGGGAATTAGGACTGAAACTTAGTTATAGGGACCATCTTTCCTCTCCTTTTCTCTGTGAGGGCAGGGGACAGAATGGTTGGCTCGAATGTCACTGCAGAAAGATGGGATGAGCAAGGCAGGTTCCTCTTGGTAATGAGAAAAGATGGGGATTAGAGGTTGTGGTTCAAAGGGAAAGGCACAGCTCCTGGCTGGAAGACTTGGGCCTTTTACAGCATCTCCCTGGAATATTGGGGATTATAAGCCAAAGCCACAACCCCAAAATTTTAGGGATAAAGCTCTAGTTTAATGTTCTGTAATGGAGAGGGGATTATGCAAGCAAATTCAAAGGAGCTGGTCAAAAGATGCACTTGACGGGTGTGCCTGGTGGTTTTTTTTTGACTGTTAACACCTGACTTCAACAGGTGTTCAGAATAATTCATTAATTGTGTGTATACGGAGCTCATAATAGAAGTCAGTCCTCTTATAATAGATCTCAATTATTTGGCATAGGTTTAAAACTTTAAACATTCTTCCAAAAGTGGTCTCTTACATTTTCTGCTCTTTATTGTAATTACATTTTGGCATTTCNTAATTGTGTGTATACGGAGCTCATAATAGAAGTCAGTCCTCTTATAATAGATCTCAATTATTTGGCATAGGTTTAAAACTTTAAACATTCTTCCAAAATTGGTCTCTTACATTTTCTGCTCTTTATTGTAATTACATTTTGGCATTTCCAACTTTCCTTCTCTACTCTCAGCTCTGAACAGCCCAGAATAGAAAACTTGAAGATTTGAAGATTTAACAATATTTAGTATGAAATATTCAAGATGTGCAAAAAAATAATAAAATGGGATTAAGAAATAAAGTACCCAGTAAGGTAAAGCCTTGTGTTACTTTTAACATAATGACTGATCCCAAATTTACCGTACTTCACACTTTTACAGTGGTCTCCTGGTTGGAAATATGGGTGCAACATTTGATGGGAAAAATCAATCCCCCTTTTCCCTTACATAATTCTACATGCAACAGGATAATTAATTAAATATGTACTTCCTGTGCCAATATGCTGGGCAATCATTGGGAGGCTTGGTTATTTTTTTCCTTTGAAAAAATTAATGACTTGCAAATTATAGAAGATGTCCTTTTTTTTACATTAGCGGGAAAGGATATGGACAAATGAATGAATAAATAAATCAGAGGCAATTGGGTTTTTTCTTCTTGCTTCTACAGCTTATTGCATGTGAATGACCAAAGCAGTTTTCATTGGACTGAATTCTTAGTCTATTTTTTTTATCTCTTTCATCTAAAGAAAACAGGGTTTACTTTGGAAATGCTGACACATGCCAGACTCAGTAAAGTGCTAGCATGTGTGGCTCTGAAGAAAAGGAGAAGTTTTCTCCTCTTTTTTCTTGCTGTTTCTGGATTTGGAGTTATTTCTCTGGATAGTGGGAGAGACTTCCAGCAATCCCTTCCTAGAAGCTGATCTTGGTGCATTCTGTTTGTGTTCTACACATCTGTTCTTTCAGTCCTCCTCTGGGATGTTGAGGACTTGTGGTCCAAAGGTGGTTTTGATTTTGGAAAGGTTAGGAGGGTGAAAAGATGAATTGAGAACAAGTAGCCACAACATTTGCTACCTTGATTGCGTGGTAAGTGTCTAGGGAAAAACAGGTTTGTCACACCCAGACTCTGGACATTCATTGATTCTTATTTAAGTCCTTCTCAGAGTCAGTGAAAATTCCTGACTCTGTATTCTGATAAAAGGTGAAAAAGAGAGCTGCAGTGAGGCACAGCTGACATTTTTCACTGCTCTATTATTCTGCCATCAAGCATCCCTTCAGCTTGCCTATTTCAAGTGCTCCAGTCAGTTCCATCAATGGAAAAAAAAGATATTCATAGCGATTGCACAAACTTTACACCACATGCAAATAGCAAAGAGCTCAGGGAAAGATGTGGGGGTGAGGCTGTGTGAATACACCCCCTTCTTCTGGGATGTGCCAAAGGATTCTTTTTTCTTGCTAACACACTGTGGAAAGCCTGGACATTTACGTCTGCTAGAGCTGGAGTTAATGTGATTTCTAACTGTCTAATAAAATTCCATTGCTTGCATGTCCTGTGTAGTTCATCATAATGGGATTTGACTGGTATGAGCTTTAGTTAAACCAGGCGACCTAACCTCAGACGTATGGGGTCAGGCTGGATAACAGTTAAGGTCATTTCTGGTCATGCAGTTTTGATCTTTGGTATAATTTGAATAGACATCTGTCAAAGCTCAAGCTGAAAGCTGGCTAATATCTGTAACCAGTAGAAGGGGTTGACAGGTACTGTGCCAAGGACTTTACCTACATTATCCCATGCAGTAAACCTTCTCAGAATGTTTTATGTGTTGCTCTAGACTTGGGTGCCTCTTGTGCGTTCGTTGCTCAGTCGTGTCCAACTCTTTGCAACCTCTGGTGGGCTGCAGTCCATGGGGTCGCGAAGAGTCAGACACGATAGAGAGACTTCACTTTCACTTTTCACTTTCCTGCACTGGAGAAGGAAATGGCAACCCACTCCAGTGTTCTTGCCTGGAGAATCCCAGGGACGGGGGAGCCTGGTGGGCTGCCGTCTATGGGGTTGCACAGAGTCGGACACGACTGAAGTGACTTAGCAGCAGCAGCAATGGCCATGGAGCTTCCAGGTAAACACAGCATTAGAGACTCACCAGGTACTTAAACCAGAGCATAGTTAGCCCAGGCAACAGAAGCAGAAAAAACTATGTAATTCTCAATTGTGCAAATAATTATTGCCTGTTGTGGACATTAGTTAATATTTTTCCCTTTGTTGTGATGTGATTTGTATATTATTTCTATTCTTTATAGTAATATGATAACGAGCCGTCATTTGCAGACTCCCAGAGGAGGGGCAATCAGGGTCTGATCTAGAGATTTCTAGGCTCCTCTTCTCCCATCTTCCATCCAGGTGTCATGTTCACCCAGGAGAGTTTTTCAGAGTTTAGACAATAATTAATATAAAGGACAAGAAGTGGATCTCAGTGGTATGTTTGGGTCCCCAAACTTTTTCTCCCATAAAATGCTGAAGATAAAAGCAATTGGAAAGATTTTTGCAGCACATCCGTCATAAATACTGCAGTTAGATCAGGTTGAGAAATTAATACATATTGTGGAAGTGGAAGATGAAGAGGTGGGGGACAAAGCAAGCCCTGCCTTCTTTTTTCTGTTGCCACAGGCTTCAGAAAGCTTTCAGTCTCCTCTCTGGGAAAGGAGAGGAGAGAGTAAAAGGAGAAAGCCTTAGAAATACATCAGTCAGTGGATTGGTGGACTGCACTGACTGATGGACTCCTAAATCCTAGCTCCAGTGTTTACTAGCTTAGAGCTTCAGATTTCTCAGCCATCAATGGGGCTAATAGGATGTATAGTAGGTTTTGATACTGTGATAGGACTGCTTTAAGGACAGAGTACTCACATGAAAGGGCTGCTCGATAATATCTTCAGTGCCCTGGAGACCTGAAGGCAGAGAGGTGAGCAACACTGTAGCCCCGTGCTCAGGAAGGAGCAGCAGGCAGGGTATCTATGGAAACAGTTTGAGGGCAAGTTTCTGACTCTGGGGCATGGCATAAGCAAAACGTCCAAGAATAGAGCAAGGTGCCAAAGAGGAAATTCATAGAATAATATCTGTATCTTTCAGGGGCTATGAGATTGCTTTTTGCAGAGTTTGGATTTTCCCATAGTTTTGTCCCATTTTCTTTCTCTTTCGTCACCACCTTTTCCCACTGAAGTATTCCCCAGAAGAACATTCATTAGCTTGTCTGTGTCTTGTCTCCCTTAATGCTAAGAATGTCTGTTTTCCTAAGCCTGGGCTTGTACCTTCCCTGCTCAGTGCAGACAGAACATGTGGTCCCCACACTCTCATCAGCTCTGGGTAAAAAGCCCTGCATATATTCGAAGATGGTTATTAAATCTCTCTTCTTCAGGTTGAATCAATCAAATTCCTCAACCTTTCTGAAGAGAGAGTTTAGAAATCTTATCTCATCTTTGTAGCTCTCTTCTAGATTTTTTTTCAAGTTGCACAGACTGGTAGACATGATCAAACATGCTTTGCTTCTTTCTAAGATGATGATGTGTGTAGAGCAAGTACACACATCTCCTGGCGGGAGATGGTGACATTGAGAGGTCAAGTGATGTGCCCCAAGCCGAACAGTTGGTCACAAGGCCCTGTTGGTTCCTATTCCCGGTGATGATTCAGGGCCCTGCCTGGATTAGGGCCTCAATAATGAGTCTCCCCCATGCCTATGTGGCAAACACCTCCTCACTGCTTTTAACAATTTTGTTCATTTCTTCATGAAGCTTTTTATAGAAAGAGGAAGGTAAAGTTTTTAGTTTTGAATCCAAAGATGACCCAAAGAATCCCTTTCATTAATAAGCAGATCTTTTCCCCAGTGAAATGAAACGAAAACTTACATGGTCCCAGTTTAGAAATGGTCAGCTCCTTTTCAGGCTGTCTGTAAGGTGCATCCATGACTAAGTCTTGGTTGGACTCAAATCCCAGTAGATTAATAATCTTTCTTACGTTGTGTCCATGGCAGGCATTAGAACACTGCCTTCAGGGTTGAAATAGAGAGGCCGGCTTTCCTCTTGACACTCTAGATAACATCTTTCCGATTCCAGAGTTCCACTGAATCTTTAGCTTATAAGAATTCTACTGTTTTTCTTAGGATTTCTTCAGTTTTTAATCCAGTGCCTTCTGATGATCAGACCATTAAGCAGAACCATTCATTCAGATGAAGAGTATTCACTAATGCATTTTAGTAAATATGCCAAGTTTGGTGTCCATGCTGAATTTGGGGACTGGGAAGTGGAAAATGAGACATGGCGTTTGTAAGAGCACATGGCCCTTGCCTTCACAGGGCTTGCAGTTCCGTTAGGAATCCAAGACACCTGCAGGACAAAAGCATTAGAGAACAAATGTGAGATAATACCACACTGAGTGCTTGACTGGTGTTACCAGGAGTTCTCCAAACTGGACTAAGTGGAAGCAGTCATGTCCGACTCTTTGTGATCCCATGGACTATAGCCTACCAGGCTCCTCTGTCCGTGGGATTTTCCAGGCAAGAGTACTGGAGTGGGTTGCCATTGCCTTCTGCACAGAGAAACTCAAGAAAGAAGCAAAGCTTGAAGGCTGAAAAGGAAAAGTTAGGTATACCAGATTGACAAGGTAGAAGTGGGAAGGCCATTCTGTGTAGAGAGCATCATATCATCATTATCAAAGACAGCTTTGAAGCTCTTTTTTTTGNGCCTACCAGGCTCCTCTGTCCGTGGGATTTTCCAGGCAAGAGTACTGGAGTGGGTTGCCATTGCCTTCTGCACAGAGAAACTCAAGAAAGAAGCAAAGCTTGAAGGCTGAAAAGGAAAAGTTAGGTATACCAGATTGACAAGGTAGAAGTGGGAAGGCCATTCTGTGTAGAGAGCATCATATCATCATTATCAAAGACAGCTTTGAAGCTCTTTTTTTTGGTAAGGCAGGATAGACACTATAAATTAAATAGTTGCCATTTGTATTCTCAAGGAGCTTCCAAACAAAGATAGTCACCAATGTGGCAAACAGAAATTTTCAAACAAGGAAATGAGCTGTGTTTGAAGATTGAGGGCAGTTCTTTCTGGATGTGTCTTCATGGTCAAGGCCTCTCACTCACCTTGGCCACTAAGGAGGAGGGATGTTCTTGGCCAAGTATGGTCAAGTCTAGGTTATGGCAGAGAGCACATTTTTAAGCACAAGACTTAGATGATTTGAAGGACAAGACCAGTCAGGCATCTCTTTGTGGTTTTCTGTGGTCTTCTGTGGTCTTTTCAGCAATCTCATGGAGTCCCACAGTAAGCCTGCTATCACCCTAAGCCTTCTCCTCTCCAGCCTATCTAGCTGGTGTCCCTGCATCAAGCCCTGACACTCTCACCCTTTTCAAGTTCTGTTCAGTCTCTAATGAGAAATATTACTTTATATGTTAAAGGGACCTACCCACCCAAAAAAGGGACTTCAAAGTCAGGCACTGCTCCAAGGAGCTGATGGGTCTTCCTCCTGTGAGGTGTCTCTGGCAATAAGGTTGTGATCCTGCTCACCCCACAGGGTCCCCAGACATTCGTGGACAAGTTGGATTCTCCAGTAGCATATGGAGAACAGAAAACAGCCTCAGCATTTGATAAGAGTGAATATTAACCAAAGCCAGATGTTCAAAAACATTATTCTTGCAGTGTGTAC
>SJYV01002182.1:3004034-3038203 GCA_006410875.1 Neotragus pygmaeus
CCCCCACTCCCACATATTCACTTGCTATTGCGACTCAAGACTCAGGGAATGGGCCTATTAATTTCCAGATTTTTGGCTCCCTCCTTTGTCCTGATGGAATAAATGCTTGTTCCTGGAAGTGGCCATATGCACCAGATGAGACAGGGAGAGTCAGCCTGAAAGCAGTGAGGACCAAACTCCCATTAAGGGGTTTATAATGTCACAAAGAGAGACAATGCTAAAATGCTTGATGAGAAATAAGCCAAGAAACCCTCATTTCCTTCCAAACAGGCTCGAGATGTGCAGCAGTTCCTCTGAAATGAATCATCCACAGTTAACAACACCAAATGCCAACCATTAGCAGATGAAAAACAGAATTGAATCCTGAGTGTGTGGAGAGCAGAGCTCTTTAGGATCACTACCAAAGCCTCCTTCCTCTTGGTCTTTATGGGAGCATAGATGTGCATTTTCTATTGACTTGTGTGCCTGTTTTACTAATGAAGTAATTGAAGGAGGAATAGTCATGTTGAATAAATAAGTTTAATAGAAAGAATAGGTTTATAATAGATCCTTAGTCAAGAAGCAAGCGCCGGGTATCCTGGTGTGGCCTCCTATTCTGTCTTTGTTGTCTTGCTAGACATCACTTCTGTATCTTACAAAGAAGATCATTTCGGGAAATTCATGTTTGCAGCTCAGATCATACTGGGTCAAAGTGGCTTATAATTTAATCATTTACTGCTGTTGATGTCCTTGTGATTTGGCTTAAAACAAAAGGGTATTTCCATTCATCTAACTTAATTTAGAGAGTTGTCTTTCAGGACCAATTACTTTGTTCTTTTATCCAGTTGAAATTGGCCAGTGCTGACAGTTTTATTGATTTTTCTTATTACCTAGCTTCATTGAAACCTTCACATTCTCACAATCAAGTGCATTTACCATCTTATTCAAGCTGCTCACCCTGGGCCTTTTATCCTCCCCCTGTATTATAAACCTTTGGTGTGAGCTTTTGGGGGCCTGGGAAGATGTGTTTTTTTGTGCACATACATATAACTAAGAACGAATGTCTGTGAATCTCCTATATCTCCTTCTTCCTCAATGGCCCTCATTTGAAGCATCTCTTATTTACTTATCTAAGAAATCCTAGGCCCTAGGAGTATAGAGTTAAGGAAGATGGTCCCTGCTCTAGGGCATCTGTACTCTTAAGCAATAAGGCAAACACTATACCAGTAAGCACCGTGATGTGTTTGGTCATTTGGGTAGCTACTGGGAGAACAGGGTATAGTGGGACTGCTCTTTCTGGAGTATGCAGTCAATAAATGACAACCTCCAGTACTTCCACATGCTCTCGTCAGCTCCATGGCAACCCTAAAAGGCAGGTAATAACAGTTATCCTCTTTTCTTGGTTGAGGAGACAGAGCCACTGTCCACTGAAGGCACATCCAATCAGAAAATATAATAAAGGCAGAGTAGTACTTGATTTAGGGCTTCCCAGGTGGCGCTAGTGGTAAAGAACCTGCCTGCCAATGCAGGAGATGTAAGAGATGCGGGTTCAGTCCCTGGGTTGGGAAGATCCCCTGGAGGAGGGCATGGCAACCCACTCCAGTGTTCTTGCTAGGAGAATCCCGTGGACAGAGTAGCCTGGTGGGCTACAGTCCATAGGGTTGCAAAGAGTCAGACACGACTGAAGCAACTTAGCACACATGCATGCATGAATTGATTTATCAAAATGTGAACCTTTCAGGCATTCCTATGACTTACACATTAATTCATTCAACATAGAACTATTTGGGCAGCTTTAGCAGTTACTCTTCTCAGTACCAGGGACACAGAAAGTGTGTTAGTCGCTCAGTCGTGTCTAGCTCTTTCTGACCCCATGGACTCAGCTCTTCAGGCTCCTCTGTCCATGGAATTCTCCAGGCCAGAATATGAGAGTGGGTTGCTATTCCCTTCTCCAGGGGATCTTCCCGATTCAGGGATCGACCCCTGGTCTCCCACAATTCAGGCCGATTTTTTACCCTCTGAGCCACCAGGGAAGCCCTACACCAGGGACCGAGAAGTGAAGAGTGAAAACAGAAATCCTTGCCCCAGGCACCTTCTAATGGACATGCTTGGGGGGTGTGGCCTGTCTCTGCATGATACATCACACACTGGGAACCAGAGTTGTCTCTGGGGAAGGGAAAGGGTGAATTTAGAAAAGGGGGAACCATTTTTGTCAATGTCTGTAATCTTGGTCTTCTTTCCCATGTGATGTGCATGAGCTGTTAACACAATTAGAAAATTTGAAAAAAAAAAAAAAAAGAATTAGGCAGAAATGTTACCATTCCCATATACACAGAGACTGTGACTTGCCCATGAACACAGGCTGCGGCAGGTTTCAGAAGACCGAGGCAGAGAGGAATGACCTGCTTAATCCACAGCAGGAATGTCTAAGGGCAGCGAGCTCAGAAATAACGCATGACGCCCACTTCATGTCGCTCAGGACATCTCTGATCTGAAGTGGGATATGCGGAAATTAAGGGTGCTGTCAGCGTGTGCCTTTCTCCAAGGACTATGTGCTTCTGACACGTAGAGGCAGGTGGGCCAAGTAGCCAGACTCCATGGAACAAGTGATGGATGAAAGATGCTCACAGAGCGTTCATTCCAGGAAGCTGCCGGCCTCTTCATGCCCACTCCTGCTGCTGAGAGGCTGCACACCTCCGAATGGACAGTCCCATGCAGGTATTTTTATTAGCACTAGGCAGCGCTGTCCAGAGTTTAGGGCCAGCTGCTTCTTGTTCCAGGTTTAGTCATCTCCACGGACTGAGAGACTTCGCTAGCTGAGGTCCGTTCTGCCTAGCTAAGTAGAGCATCCATTGGCTGCCAGTGGGTTATTCATACTCTACAGACACTCAAGTTGCTTGTTTCCTAAAAATTAATAGTGATGTTTAGTTCAGAGAACTGTTTTCTGCAGCAGGAACTCAGGGCTTCGACAAATAGCCAGGTGTAAGTTCTTTGGCAACTGTCAGAAAGAATAAAGTTAGGGGAAGTTAAGTCCACTTTCAGGTGTATCTGTGTGTTACTGGGACTAGGACTTCATAGACACCTGCACTTTAGCTTTTGTTCCACAATTGGTTAATTACTGGATATACTGCTGATTCAACAGACGTATATGCAGAGTCTGTTGCCTGCCTGGCACCTTGCCAAGAGCTGGAGAAAACAAGATGTAAAAGACGTAGGTCTTGCCCTCGAGGAGCTCCCAAGCTAGGGTTTGTCTGGCAACAAGGCAGCTGCTTCACTTGGACTTCCGTGGCCTCCTTGGTATACAAAGAGAGAGAGAAATGGGACTAATGACCCTATGGCCCTCTGCAGGGCTGAATCCAAACCAAGATAAGTTTGCTCAGAGCTGGGCACCTAGAAGGAGGAAGGGAGAGAGGACAGAGTTTTTAAGCCAAATCTCTGTACAGAGATTATTTTAAAGCCTAAATGGATCTGCCATGTCATTATCCCTATTTTACAGATGGAAAAATTGAGGCTTAAGGAGTTTTAATACTGTGAATCCCTTGGATCCTGTAAAGATGCAGATTTGATTCAGTGGGCCTGGGGTGGGGCCTGAGTTGCTGCATTTCTCATTAGGTCCTAGGAGATGCCCCTGCCACGTGTCCTTGGACAACACTTTGAGTAGTGAGAGACTCTAAGACCTGTGATTTCCTCTCTGAACCAGTTTCTGTAGGATTGAAAATTAAGAGAGAAATCTGCTTTTTTCTTCCCCAACTTCCAATCATTTTGTCCTCAAAATCAAGAACCTTCAGTCCTTTTGTGTTTAGTATCCTTCCCCCCACCTTGTCCTTTCTTCTGGAAAAGGGCCGGAAGGGCACTTGGCGTCTTCTTGGGGTGGTAGGCAGTTCCCTGGGCCCTGGTATTTGAGTCCCAGCTTTAATAACCTGCAGAAGGTCAAAATGGATAGCATCGGTGTTCTTTAGGTAGGAGAACAGGCACCAATTTATACCACGAAAACAAAACGCAGCCAGTCAGGATATTGGATTTTTTGTTTTTGTGTTTGCTTGTCTATAAATACCCTCAAGTATTGAGTGGTGCTTGAATTTGACCCCACTGTGCTAATTTTCTCCCAGTTCCTGGGGCTTTAATTAAAGCAACTCACCCAGGGACCTTGCTAGAACTTACCTCTCCGTGATCCTCCTCTGAGGCAGGCAAGTTGCACCTGCCTTTAAAGGAGGTGGAAATGCAGGGGGAGTTCTGTTAGGTGCTGGGTACACAGTAGGGGCATAATTTTTAACTTGTCACACAAATGAATGTGTGCCTAAATGAAATAACAGGAGAAAGTGTCACTTTAAAAGGAAACTATGGAGATAAACAAGGTGTTTGGTCTGACCTTGCTTTGGATAATCGGCTGTTTCGCATTCCAGTATACAATCAATTTCATGGGTGGGAGTGAACCAGCGTGGTTAAACTATGCCTGGTACTTATTAGGGGTGCTCTGAGGCCACCTCAGGGCCTCCACGCACAAGTCCCCAATTATAATATCCTGTCCCCTCCCTTTTAATTCAACTACTTCTCTGTTCTTTCAAAATTTGATTTCAAGTTTGCCTTCTTCTGGGGACCTTCCCACGCCAGCTGGCCCACTCCAACTCACCGGTTCACACAGTTTTTGCTCCCACACTCTTTTGTGTCTTTCCATACAAGCATGTACTCAGATATTTATATTGTATCTATAACTAGAGTCCTGGTTGTACCTACCCCAGTGAGCCACAAATTATCCAAGGGCAGAGGCTTCTGGAACACGGGCTTTGAGCTGAGAGCTGGCCCAGAGCACACGAGGCTCCTGGCCGGCCCTGTGATACAGCAGTGCTGAGCCCAGGGCACTGTCCTGCCGCCTGGACTACTCAAAGCCAGACTGGGAACAAGGGCCGTCTCTGTAGCTGGACGACCTTTTTATCTGTTGGGGACTCAGATCACCCAAAGCCGTTGTGAGACTAGCTATCGTGGCGGCTCCAAGCAAGTCCGCAGGAGTCTTCATCATCACAGAGCCTCCTCATGCTGGGCACATGGCCCCTGGTTAGTTACACTGCATTCAGCATAAACAGCTTTGTGGTGAAGTGGAGTGTGAGNTCTAAGACCTGTGATTTCCTCTCTGAACCAGTTTCTGTAGGATTGAAAATTAAGAGAGAAATCTGCTTTTTTCTTCCCCAACTTCCAATCATTTTGTCCTCAAAATCAAGAACCTTCAGTCCTTTTGTGTTTAGTATCCTTCCCCCCACCTTGTCCTTTCTTCTGGAAAAGGGCCGGAAGGGCACTTGGCGTCTTCTTGGGGTGGTAGGCAGTTCCCTGGGCCCTGGTATTTGAGTCCCAGCTTTAATAACCTGCAGAAGGTCAAAATGGATAGCATCGGTGTTCTTTAGGTAGGAGAACAGGCACCAATTTATACCACGAAAACAAAACGCAGCCAGTCAGGATATTGGATTTTTTGTTTTTGTGTTTGCTTGTCTATAAATACCCTCAAGTATTGAGTGGTGCTTGAATTTGACCCCACTGTGCTAATTTTCTCCCAGTTCCTGGGGCTTTAATTAAAGCAACTCACCCAGGGACCTTGCTAGAACTTACCTCTCCGTGATCCTCCTCTGAGGCAGGCAAGTTGCACCTGCCTTTAAAGGAGGTGGAAATGCAGGGGGAGTTCTGTTAGGTGCTGGGTACACAGTAGGGGCATAATTTTTAACTTGTCACACAAATGAATGTGTGCCTAAATGAAATAACAGGAGAAAGTGTCACTTTAAAAGGAAACTATGGAGATAAACAAGGTGTTTGGTCTGACCTTGCTTTGGATAATCGGCTGTTTCGCATTCCAGTATACAATCAATTTCATGGGTGGGAGTGAACCAGCGTGGTTAAACTATGCCTGGTACTTATTAGGGGTGCTCTGAGGCCACCTCAGGGCCTCCACGCACAAGTCCCCAATTATAATATCCTGTCCCCTCCCTTTTAATTCAACTACTTCTCTGTTCTTTCAAAATTTGATTTCAAGTTTGCCTTCTTCTGGGGACCTTCCCACGCCAGCTGGCCCACTCCAACTCACCGGTTCACACAGTTTTTGCTCCCACACTCTTTTGTGTCTTTCCATACAAGCATGTACTCAGATATTTATATTGTATCTATAACTAGAGTCCTGGTTGTACCTACCCCAGTGAGCCACTAATTATCCAAGGGCAGAGGCTTCTGGAACACGGGCTTTGAGCTGAGAGCTGGCCCAGAGCACACGAGGCTCCTGGCCGGCCCTGTGATACAGCAGTGCTGAGCCCAGGGCACTGTCCTGCCGCCTGGACTACTCAAAGCCAGACTGGGAACAAGGGCCGTCTCTGTAGCTGGACGACCTTTTTATCTGTTGGGGACTCAGATCACCCAAAGCCGTTGTGAGACTAGCTATCGTGGCGGCTCCAAGCAAGTCCGCAGGAGTCTTCATCATCACAGAGCCTCCTCATGCTGGGCACATGGCCCCTGGTTAGTTACACTGCATTCAGCATAAACAGCTTTGTGGTGAAGTGGAGTGTGAGCAACCTCTTTACTGAAATCAGAAGCTTGGATTCTCTTCCTGGCCCTGCTTCTAACCAGTCAGTTGAAGGTGAACGAATTATTACATGTTTCTGGCCCTCAACTGGATTGCATCAGAGGCGTTAAGAAGATGCTGTGATTCAGTGAATGCTTGGGATTTTGGATTCCCAGATTGAAGACTTTCTGAATCCAGGTGTGAGTCATTGACAGTGTTTCCTCATCTCTCTCTATACTTGACACCAAGGAGCAAGACTCAATCATTCCTCAATGAAGCATGGGATCCTGAGTAGTCGGTGAGACATGATTGGGTATCTTAAGAAGTTAAAGTATAGCAAAGAGGAATAGGGGAAAGACTTATCCTGTGGCTCTTGGGCAGCTCAGGGACCAGAGGGGTAGCAGTTACAGGGAGGAACTTTAAGCTTAGTTTAGTAACTACTCACTAGCAGTTAAGTACATTTCAGCAGTAAATAGGGAGCTCTCCATCTCTGTAGGTATTCAAATAGAAACTGAGTGAGCATTTTAAGAAAAATTGTAGAAAAGATTTCTCTCTTTCAAAAAATATCTATTTATTTTTAATTGATTGATGATTGGTTTACTGTCTTGGTTTGATTTCTGTCCTACATCAACATGAATTAACCATAGGTGTACTTATGTCCCCTCCCTTTTGAATCTCTCTTCTACCTCCTGCCCATTCCCACCCCTCTAGGTTATTACAGAGCCCCAATTTGAAGATCAGATTATCTGTAACATAACTTCCATTAAATATCTACAAACGGAGGATAATAAAACAACTGTTTATTTTATTTGAAAAAAAAAATCCAAGGTCTACAGGGAAAAAGAGGTAGAGAAAAAGAGTGAAATAATGGAAAAGAGAATAAGTTGGACCTCAACATCGATATACAGAATAATTCTATTTCTGGAAAATTTAGTCAAAAATGGAAATGTTGAAATTTGAATCTTATTTCCAGAGATCTAAGGAAGGATTCTATTTGATTGGACCCCAAATTGTGTGAACCTATCCTGGAAGCCTTGCTTTTAAGAGGAATAACCTCTTGTAACACCAATTTTGCTCCTTAACTCTCTCTCATATGGAGATGAACATGGAGTTCACTTAAAAAGTGGTCCATTGGTGTGTGTGTCTGTGAGCAGCCCCATCTGGGAGAAGGAAAAAGAGCGACAGAGGTCCCTGACTCAAAGGAAAACATCATTTCATCATGTTTGTCATGTCTGCTGAGAAGTAATGATTTTCTCCTCAGACTTATGAAGGTATTACATGGAAGCTATAGAAGTAGAAAGAAATGGAGGTTTCTTTGCCTCTTAGCCTCTTGCCCCAAGAAAGGGTTTGATTTTGGGTAGATAGCTTCTCACTATGGTGGTTGATGATTGCTGTGAACAGGTTGAACCATTTGCTGCCTATGTGAGGTGAGGATACTAGGAAGGTGGTTGACTGCCTTCCTCCACCATTGACCTACGTTTTGTCTAATGCTTGAAATTACCTTCAGAGCTTTCACATGGATGGTGGTTTTGATGCCATCCCATAGATAGTTCTATCCTCCCCCCAAAGAAAAGAAAAGATCAACCCTTTCAGAAAGATGAAGTCATAAGCGTTATTAACCTTCTCATGCATGAAAGACCAATAGCCAGGTTTGCACTCCCCTAATTTTGTGCATGATACCTTTCCAAACAACAACAACAACAACAACAACAACAACAACACATGTCTGAAGGGCAAAGAATTGAAAGTCTGAATAACTGAGTTAAATCTTATAATAGGAGATTCCATTCCCGGAAAACAAAAGTATATTATAAAATCCTCTCCTCATGTCCCATTTTGTAGGCACAATTTTTTAGTAATAATTCCAGCATCTTATTATTTTTTCTTTTCTCATTTGGTCACCTGGGCAGCCTGTCAACCTCCCAGAAAGGTACAGCTGAGGCTAAATAGGACCCTTTGCTGCCCCCGAGGACCCTTTGCTGATTTTCTGTATTCTCTAAAGGAGAAAAGATGCATGTCATCACAACAGCCAGTCTTTTCCCCTTTTCCCTTATCCATCATTCTTACTTAAGAAAAAGGGGCCGGAGCAATAAAATATTCAATAAATGCACAAATGCTTTCTTTAGACTCTAAGCAGGCCAGGACTGTGTCTATTTTGGTCTCTGTTGTTCTTTTATGGCCTCAGTGCCAGTGAACAGGGGTGCTTAGGAAATACTTGCTCCTGGAGTTAGTGAGTGACTTCTGTTCAGGTGTATGTGGCAAATGTATGGAGGTGGCTCCGGGTCTCTGCAGGCAGAGAGCACTGTTGTGAAATGTCACTGCTGTCTGATGGCAACTGTCTCTGTTTGGCCGGTGTATTGTTTGAAGGCGAAACATATGAAAGTTAAGAACTTCCTGTAATGGGGGGTGTGGGGTCATTGGGGCCATCGGCAGTGTGCCTGGAGCATGGAAAACAGACTTCACCTGCTTAATTATAGATGACCATCTAGCTGGCCGACCTCTCCCTGGCTGTAATTATGGCCCTTGTGGCCACTCTACTGCCAGGCCAACTAGAATCACCTAGCTCTGCCTGAAAAGGGACCTATTTTACTTTTATTTTTAATTTTTTAAAGCAGAAATCAAACCAGTGTCCTTCGGATTTAACACTCATTTCCTATACTGCGTGAGGCCTTCACCAGGCTTCCTTGCCTTAGAAAACCAACAAGTGATAATGTTTTTGTTGGACATAAGAAAAAAATATCCTTTGTCATTGTTTCCCTTGAATCAATTTGTCTTTTGGGATTAATCTAAATCAGTCTTACCCTCCCTCCTTTCCACTATGGTCATATGTACCTATAAGCCAAATTTTAAAAAGAAGAACGTTTCCAGTACCTTTGCAGCCTCCGGGGCCCTTCACTGACCTTGTCTTTGCCTTTTCTTCCCCAAAGGTAACTATTTGGTTTTGGCCAAAAAGTTCTTTTGGGTTTTTCTGTAACATCTTTTTGGCTAGCCCAATAGTATTCTGAATTTTGTGCTAAATTTTTTATTGCATTTTTAATGATTTTTACCACCTATATGCTTATTTCCTTAAATAATATATTGTTTTATATACTACTCTACTTTTTAGTTTTATTTAAATAATACCATCCTATATATTCTTTATGATTTATCCATATTGATGTGACTGTGACTATAGTTCAAGTTATCCCATTTATTAATAGCAAAATTCCTTTATCTATTCTCCTATTCATGGACATCTGGGTTATTTTCAAATTTTTGCTGTTCTGGAGCACATTGCACCTATAATTTCTTTTGATTATATGCTTAGGTGTGGAGCTGATAGTTCAAAAGGTCTTTGTATGTCCAACAGGTAATAAGTTATTTACTAGGTAATGATGAATTGTTTTCCAAAGTGACTGTAGCAATGGATGCTACCACCAGACATAAATATACTTGATTGCAGTTTCCAGTTACTTTATATCTTTACAAATACTTGGTATTATCAAACTTTTAAATTTCTGCTAGTGTGGTATGTCATTATACTTTAAATTTGTATTTCTCTGATGGTTAATGAAACTGAGAATCTTTTCATGTACCTACAGGTTTTTGATCTTTCCTGAGAAATATCTGTTCATTTGTTTGGTGCATTTTTCTATTATGCTTTTGGTCTGTTTCTTATTGTTTCAGAGGCAGTTATGTTTGTTGCAAATGTGTGTGTGCTCAGTCACTTAGTTGTGTCTGACTCTCTGCAACACAATGGACTGTAGCCTGCCAGGCTCCTCTGTCCACGGGATTCTCCAGGCAAGAATACTGGAGTGGGTTCCATTTCCTTCTCCAGGGGATCTTCCTGACCTAGGGGTCAAACCTGCATCTCTTGCATCTCCTGCATTGGCAGGTGGATTCTCTACCATTGCACCACCTGGGAAGCAAATATCTCCCCCTAATTTGTGGCTAATCTTTTCAGTTTCTCTGTGGCCAGCTGATAAATGGAAATCCAAAGAATGAAACTTACTGGACCTTGAAACAACTCACTTTTTACATCTGTGCTTCTGTTTCTCCTTGGGTAAATGAGCACACTGATGCATCCCTACAGTGAGTGACGGCAAAATGCATGGACATTCGTGAAAGCACATTTTGAAAGTAAAACACTATACATGCTTACAGAAAGTCTAGTTTTCTTTTTACATTATCCTACTGCCTCCATTTTTATACCAAAACATACTTTCTGGGAATATATATATATATATATAGGTTTTGAGTTGTTTTTTAAATTGCACTTGTTGCCTTTTGAAATTATAATTTGTTTGTTCACTCGTTATGTTTGTCCCTCTAGAATGTACACTCCAGAGAGCAAGAATTTTATCTTGTTCATCATTGCATGTCTAACAACTTGGAAGAGTACCTGGTACATAGTAGGTGCTCAGAATTTGTTCAGTGAATGACTAAGCCAGTGGTGTTAGTAGTAGTCATGATATCATTACTATATAATCATCCAAATGCTGTATTCAAGATTTGCTTCCTATTCAAATAACTTTCAAACTGATGCAGCATATTGTTCAGCGTATCCCTGGCCTTTTCCTTTCCAGAGAGGGTGGGTGGAGCCTGAGAAAAAGAATTGTGCCCTGGGGATCTGAGAGCTCAGTTTTTAGACTTGTAACTGGGGCCCCCTGATGGGCTGGCACTTCTGTGAGGGCAGATTTCTAGGGTGAGACCAGAATTTCCCAGGCTATTTTTTTCCCCTCTTTCTGCTTGGTCACTGTCAAATTTGCTGCTTTTACAAACCCAACTGGCTTTTGCTTTGTTGCTATGGAAACCAGAGCTGGTAGTTTAGGGGGAATGTGTGTGCTTGAGAGGCTGGGGGAGGGTGTGTCGTGGAAGTGGTGGAGAACCAGAGCTGGGTGGTGGCCATGGACATGGAGTGAGTGAGGACAGCAGAACAGTCAGAAAGCTCTGGGAAGGCCCTGCCCACTTGAGCAGTGACTCTTCAGAGAGCTTTTGGTTTCGCATGGTGCACACTTGGGGAACAGGCATCTCTTTGTAGATCTGCAGGGCTCCCCTGGCTCCAGTCCAGCCCTTCAGTGGAACATCTGGAAAGCCTCGGCCCCTCCCTGTGCCAAAGCCGCTGAGCCCTGGAGACAGAGATCAATGACCTCTTCTTGGCTGCTCCTTAACCCATGTCCTGGACAAGCGTGTTTTTTTTGTTTTTTTGAAGGGGGGTGGTCAGGAACCAGTGAGTAATGCAGGTCTTTGATGCCAAGTCTTGTGGGCTGTTGCAGAAAGACTTTCATTTCTGCTAAAAGAGTCGGAGCAGAGCAAGGGTCTGGGTAGGGAAAGCAATGAGGATTTGGCTTTTCAGGAAATCAGAGCCCAAGTGGGGAGCCTTGCTTCCTACTCACTGGTTTTCTGGTTGAGAAAGCAGCAAGCTGAGCTATTGCCTAATGTTAATACTGGGAATGATTGAAGGCAGGTGGAGAAGGAGATGACAGAGGATGAGATGGTTGGATGGCATCACTGACTCATTGGCCATGAGTTTGAGTAAGCTCTGGGAGTTGGTGATAGACAGGGAAGCCTGGCGTGCTGCAGTCCATGGGGTCGCAAATGAGTCGGATACGACTGAGCAGCTGAACTGAATTGAACTGAATGCTCCTTCGTGATGGGGCTGATATTAGGGTGGATGTGGGCTTGAGGCAAGAGACTGATTTGGTTCTGACTCCTGAAGGCAATCCTTGCAACCTTGGATGGTAATTCTGAAAAAGCGCAGGGTGATTTTTTAAAATTCATATGTATATAATTTATGACTTACTGGGTTGTGGCAAAGACAATGAAAAGAATTTATGATATATAATAGATTGGGGTAAATATGCCATGTAATTACCTGTTCTGCCGTAATGTTTTATAACCCATGTGTTAGGTTACACATTTAATATTTATCGTAAAAAAACATGTACACACAACAGAAAAAAATATAGGAAGAGTAGAAATGCCCTCAAACCCATCCCTCAATGAATGGCCTCTTCCTACTCAAGGTCAGTTTACCTTCAGTGTCGTTAAAATAAGAGCTCCTTTATTATTTTTTTATTGCATATGGTAGGTATTCAGTAAGTGCCACTTAAACTGTTGATAGGAATGTAATTAGAATTTCCCTTGACCCAGAAATTCAGTTGTACGTTTATCCCCTTGGCAAACCTGCTCAGGTAATGTAGAGACAAATCAGCAAATCTGGAACACAGAAATGTAGGAAAACAAGGTAAATGTCTGCAGCTAAGGAGCATTTTGTACCTTTCTATAATGGAATAGTAAGCAACCATTACAAATTTTTAGGCTGATTATGTATATTAATGGGGAAGTATTTTCAAAATAAATGGTTAAATTAATAAAGTAAGTTGGAATCATATGTGTGATGTCATTTGTGCTACAAGAAACACACGTACATACACGCACGCTAGGTCTGTGTACATACAAAATTTTACCTCTGAATAATGGGAAGGGGGACCAAAAGACTTTCTGTTCCCTCCATACCTTTTAACTCATTGACATTTTTGCCTTGAGCTTATAAATATTTTAAATCTGTTCATCTGAATTCCTCATTATGTTGCCTCCTACTGTACATAACTACCTCCTGTTTCCCCCAACAGTTTGTTCCTCTCTCCCTTCCAGTTCTCAGCACCTGCATAGAACGTCCTGCGCCCGTCTCTGGCAGGATTTGCTCTCCTCTCTGAAACCCACAGAACTCCCTGGTCGTATGACTCAGCCATGCATTAGGCCTCTCTGAGGTTGTTTTCTGCCTTGTTTTGTGGTGTCAACTACCTTCCACCAGACTGTCAGGAGGGAAGACTGTCCGGAGTACGAGAAGGCACCAGGTACGACCCCCTGGGCGGGGGCTCTGAGAGGTAGGGTCTTAGCCTGGCTCGTTTGGCTTTCTGTGTCCTGGAGCTGGACTCTGAGTCAATGAGTTTCTGGCTCCTTCTCAAGGGCTGCAGTGCTAGGAAAATAGTCCCAGGTCATCCCACTGGCGGTGTGAATAAGGGTGCAAGGCTCAGGGCATTGGGTGTTGCTCCGACTCACAGCAGGCAGCTTATTAGCAAAGTTAACTCTGTTCCGCCCCAGGCCTGAGTGTGGGCCTGTGCAGCACCAGTACTCACGCATGTACACGAATGCTCACATACACAAGTGTGATCATAATCACTTGTTTGGTTGCTCCCGGACTCCTAGCTCAGTGGATGCTCCATCAGCACTGGAAGCGCAGGTACCCTCCTGCCCCACATCTGAGCATTCTGACTGAGAACCATTTTGAAAAACAAGCTTTCTGGTTCTCTAGTCGAGTCCCTGGTACCAAAGGCTCCATAGACCCTTCTCTGGAATTTGTTGGGACCCTGCTAGAGGGAAAGGGAGCAGCTGGGGACAGTATATGACTTTGAGGGGCTGTGAAGCTGTGGGAAAAGGCAGCCAGATGCACGGTTCTATCAATGTGGGTTTGGGGTTCTGGAAAGGAGGGTATACTGAATGAGGCTCCCATGTCCTGACATCCCAGCCCCCTACTGACTACTTTGTTTGGAAGCACTTGACTCAGAATAGAAGCTCTCAGGGCCACCCACCAAGCTGCCTCTATAATGTGCCTCTTGCTACTTCCTACCTAAAGACAGGACCCCTAAAAGAGCTGTGTTTTGTTCTCCAGGCCTGCTTTCCAGGTCAAGGAAGGCGTCCTCAGCCTCAAGCCTATTGGCTGAGAGGCCTTGAATCCTCTGACATAGAGTGCAGTGTTTTCTGTATTTTCTGGATGTGCATTTTAAGAGCAGAAGGTGTATAGCTTTGCTCCAGGGTCAGAAGAATTTGGGACCTCAAAAAGCTTCACAGTAATCGCTCTGGGTAAGAGTCTTGGGTCCTGCCATGCTCCCAGTGTAATCTTTCTTCTTGTCTCTGCCCTCATCCTCTAGATACAAATACTTCACGCAAAAGATTGTTCTTAGCAATCATTTTCCCCTTGAAAGAAATGTAAAACATTGTAATAGAAATATTTCTGAAATGTAAACTTAGTTGCCTCCTTAAGGAGAATGTACTGAACACAACTGACATGTTTAGTATTTTGGACATTTTTATGAACACCAATTATTGGCCTGTTTTCTGAGGACCCCAGGTGGCTTTGTTTTTAATTCCTCCCTACCAGTCCCACTTACGTGTCCAGTGTCATAGGTTATAAAGAGAGATCTTAATTGATGTGTACTTGCTTGCATGGGAGCCTGAGGATGGCTTCAGCTTCTCTGTGGAAGTGAATTGCTGTGTATACAGTCACTGCTTGCTGCTTGGGCAATACAGAGTTGTGTTCTAGACTCCATAGTAGTCGATCTCGAATCTAAGCATGTATCAGTGTTGCCAGGACTGGTTTGTATGCAGGCAGCCTGCTGGGCCCTAGCCCTAGTGTGTCTCTGGGGGTGAAGCCCCAAAATTTACATTCCTAGTAAGTTCTGCACTTTGAGAACCACTATTTAAAAATAGCCCTTATCAAGTTTAATGTGCACACTAGTCACCTGGGGAAGCTGGTCAAAATGCAATTTCTGATTCAGAAGGTCTGGGGTGGGCCTGGGATTCTGCTCTTTAAACTGGCTCCCAGGTGATGCTGATACTGCTGATCTGTGGAGCCCTCTGTCTATAGAAAAGATATTAAAGCAGTGGATCTCCATTCTGACCACACATTCAAATCAGTGAAGAGCTTGTGGAAGAATGAGGGAGGGGGAGGGAAAGAAAAAAAGTTTTGTCTTCAGATAGAAAACCCTGAATTTCTGGAGGTGAAGCCTGGGCCCAGATCCCAGGTAACTAGATGTGCACTCAAGGTTGACAGCCTTGTTCTCAAGGTTGTGAAGTTGCTGAAAGTCTGCCTTTTGAGTAAATAGTGTCATAGTATTGACTATTTGATGGGCTAGTCATTGGCCTCCAACTGTGGTTTCACTTTGGAGTCATCTGGAAAGCTTTAAAAGATATTATCAGTTCACTCAGTCGTGTCCAACTCTTTGCGACCCCATGGATTGCAGCACGCCAGGCCTCCCTGTCCATCACCAACTCCCAAAGTTCACCCAAATTCATGTCCTTCAAGTCAGTGATGCCATCCAGCCATCTCATCCTCTGTCGTCCCCTTCTCCTCCTGCCCCCAATCCCTCCCAGCATCAGAGTCTTTTCCAATGAGTCAGCTTTTGCATAATGTGGCCAAACTATTGGAGTTTCAGCTTTAGCATCATTCCTTCCAATGAACACCCAGGACTGATCTTCAGAATGGACTGGTTGGATCTCCTTGCAGTCCAAGGGATTCGATATTGATACATGGATGGAATAATATGATGTTTGGGATTTGCTTCAGAATAACATGGTGGGAAGAGAACTGGCTGAGAATATTGATCTGTGCTCTCCAGCGTGTAGCCGTCAGCCACCTGTGGCTATTTAGGTCGAAATTAATTAAAATTTTTTTAAAACTGAAAATGCAGTTCCTCTGTGACCCCAGGCACATTTCAAGTACTCATTAGTCACACGTGGCTAGCAGCTATATTGGACAATGTGGATGTGGAACATTTCCATCACTGCAGAAAATTCTACTGGGCAGGGCTGGTGTATGAAATTAGATTGGCTAGAGCTGATATTTGCTGAAGCTGGGTGATTGGTCACCTGGGGGTTCACCCTCCTTTCTTGTCTACTTTTATATGTCTTTACATTTTTTGGTAAAATGTTTTTAAAAAGATGTCCAGGCATTAGGAGTACACTGGCATCAGTGGGATTTTGGTGGCTCCCCAGGTGACTCCAAGGTTGAACCAGGGTTAAAGTCTCCTGGGCTAATTCACCAGATAGGCTTAAGAATGATTAGAGCCAGCTGTGTTCCTGACCTGCCTGATCGTCACTCCATTCTTTGCTACCTGCTTTTCTTCCTCTCATCTGGTTAATGAGGGTGGAGAGGTATTTGTCCTGCTTTCCTCTCAAGACATAGTAAAATCTAGATAGAGCATTGAAGACTTCGAAAAATGTCAGCCACTGAATATACCTAAGAGATATGTTGTTTTTCCATGTTCCAAGTCTTGGAGTGAGGCCTTGGAGTAGTGTTGCCAGACAATGAAAAGAAAAATAAAGGGTACCTACTTCAATTTGAATTTTAGTTAAACTAAAATCACATTTTAAAAGCTTTAGTATGTTCCATGCAATATTTGGGACATAAGTACACTAAATACTTATTGTATTTTATCTGGAAACTGTATATTGGCACCTCTTTTCCCACCCACAGTGGATAGAGGCCTTGAGCATTTATTTGTAGCAGTACATCTGTGGGACTACTACCTTCACTTAGGGGCTTTTTCTGATAACCGTCATTGTGAAATTTCTAAACCTCTGACTTGAGATCAGGTTAATAGAGTTGGAGAGTTTGCCTTTAAAATTCAGTGTGGGAATTCCCATTTATTTAGATTTTTTTGATTTCATCAGAGGTTTGTAGTTTTACTCATGAAGATCATATACCTGTGTGGGCTTTTTTAATTTTTTTTGGGGGGGGGTTGCTGAGGTGTTTTTAAGTTCAAACTCATTGTCATGGCTGGTATATAGCTAAACAATTGACTTTTGTATATTAACCTTGTATTTGACAACCTTGCTCCAGTTTCTTATTAGATACAGGAATTTTTGGTCAATTATTTGGGATCAGCAGTTGCCAGAGGCTGGGGTTTTGGGAGAGGAGAGAGAGAGAAATGAATACGTAGAGCATAGGGGGTTTTTACGGCAGTGAAACTATTCTGTATACAGTAATGATGGATATGTGTCATTATATGTCAGAACTCTTAGAACATATGATTCAGAGTGAATCCTAATATTGACTATGGATGTTAGTATATCAGTATTGGTTCATCAATTGTAACAAACATACTGCACTAATACAACATGTAGATAATAGAGGAACCCATGTTTGTGGGAAACAGGGGGTGTTTGGGAATTTTGTACTTCCTGGTCAATTTTTCTATAAACTTAAAAACCGCTCTAAAGTTAATTTAAAAAACCACTGTTAGAGGGACCTTGGTGAAAAGAAGATTCCTATGGCATGCTTGCATATTTTGAGTCTTTTCTCAGCTGAGAGAATGACTTGCCTGATGATTTGATTATGTGATGAACCGAGGTGTTTCTTAGTTTTTACTTTGTGTTTAGGCTAAACACGCCATACTTTTTCCTCTGTGTCCTTGAGGGCCTGAATAGATCTATGCTTCATAAGGTGGTAACCCGTTCCTAGAATAAGAATGAAGTGGGTTCAGGTTACAACATTCACACAGTTATATGCCACGGTAGCCTCTGTGTCTCAAGGGAGTATGGCTCTGAAGGGGTGGAAAGGAGTGGAAGCTTCTGTTTCCTCATCTGGGAAATAATGATAATGTCCCCTTCTCCCTGGGCCATGGTGATTCACTGAGGGAAAGCATGTTGAATACTGGGTGCATAGTAAGATTCAGTGGTTATAAAGACCCTAGATCTTCAAAGAGAATAAACGCAGGGAACCAGTGGCCCTTGGGAGGAGCAGACTTCCCAGAAGACAGTGAGGCGGTGCTCGGTCCTCAGAAGCGTTTGGGCAGACAGTGGGAGCTGGCCATCAGGGACACTCTGGAAGGGACTTCTCAGAGAGTGGCACGCTCCAGGGACCTCCAGATACTTCTCGTCTTCAAAGAATCAGAGGTGTCCTGTTTCTTCAGAGGGACTGCAACTGGATGTGGAAGGATAAAGTGGGCACCTCAGTTAGCCACCCATATGGGAAGAGACCCTCTTTCTCAGACCCCCATGTGGCTGGTCTGGCCTGTGGGCATCACCCCACCCCCTGCCGATCCCTGTCAGGAGAACCTTATTTGTGTATGGCTCTGGCTTAAAGAGCATTTTATGCTCTCCCTGGTGGGACAAATGGAAGCTCCAGCAGGTTGACATGTGCACCCACAGCTGGGACCCAGTATCTTTGCATGAAGGTGCATTTAAATGGCCCAAATCCTTTACCTGTTAAACTCCCTGTGAGATCTGTGGTTAGATAATCCAGCACTGAGGGGGAAAAAATGATAAATAATTGCTCTGTTGCTTTGTGTTGCTTCTCTTGATAGAAATTGTGTTTTCTCAGCAGCAAGGGTGATAAAACCATCTTAGAGGAGTTGGTTTCTTCCTCACTTTTGGAGTGCAAATGATTGAGAAACATCTCTATAGGAGGTTAAACGGAATTCAGGTAAACAGCTGAAGGGTTTACATGGGATTAATTAAAAACAAAATAACAAAACCCTCCTAATGGGTCCTTTCTTTTGCAGAGATGAGAGTGCAAAGTAGTGGCTCTGAAAGGCAGGTCAGTGGTGAAGAACATACTTTTCTATGGTCCTCTCCAGAGACTGACCAGAGATGGGCCACAGGCCTCTTCTACACCTGGTGGAATCATCCCCTTAGATGCTGAGATGTTTTCTATCTGAGTCTGATGACCAAGTGGAGAAGGGGCAACCGGAGGACCTCAGACCAGCCAGACAGTGACCCACAGAACCCCCTCACTCCACAAATGTATTGAACACCTACTGTGTGCCAGGCACTGGGGGAGACACAGGCTGCCATATGGACAAAACGCACAAAAATCTGTGCCCTCGTGGCGCTCCTGCTGGGGGAGACAGGTCATAGACAAGATAAGTAATTGTCATATCATTGTCACTGTTAGGGAGAAAGTTAAGCAGAAAAGGGGGATATGAACTGTAGGGGTTGAGGACACTGAGATATTAGGGGACCAGGGATAACTTTGAGTAAAGACCTGAAGGAAATGAGGGAATGAGCCTTGCAGAAATGAAAGAACATTCTGGACAGAGAAAACAGCAAGTGCAGAGGCCCTGCTGGCGTGGAAATGTGACTGGAGCTGAGAGGATAGGGAGGCAAAGGGCAGAAAGCAGGTCAGAGAGGCGGCAGGGAGCCAGCCCAGACGTGCAGAGCAGGTTACAGATAGGACACTGGCCTTTGCTCTCAAGAAAGGCGGGGCCCCCAGAGGGTTCTGAACAGAAGAGTGGCCAGTCTGGGTTTTAGGAGGCTCATTCAGGCTACTGCCTAAAAATGGACAGTGGAGGGGTCTATTAGGAGCCACTGCCATGAACCAGGCCAGCAGTGAGATGGCAGTGGCCTGAATTGCAGTGGTTGGGTAATAAGAAGTTGGATTTTGCATATACCTGAGCAGGTAAGTTGAGAATTTTATTGATTTGTTTGAAGTAAGTTGTGAAATAAAGGGAGAAATCAGGGATGACTTCAAGATCTGCTTTGGTCTGAGCAACTGGAAGGATGGAGTTGCCATTAACTGATGGGGTGAGCCTGCGTGGGGTGGGGTTTCAGAGCTCTGTGCTGGTCATATTTAATTTGAGATGTCTGGGAGTTATTGAGGGTGGATGTCAAGCAGGCAGCTGAATGGTTGGCTCTGACTTTGGGGAGAAGACTAGGCTGGAGACATAAATTGTCGTATCCTAAGCATGTGGGTGGTCTATGGAGCTGTGAGTCTGGAGGAGAGCGCGGCACCTGGAGAGCTGGAAGGGTCCTTAGTGGCTGCCTGGTTCAAAGTTGTCTTCTTCTCAGAGGAAACTCAATCACCTGGAAATAAAGTGTTATACCCAGGGTTATAGTCAGTTGAAAGTTGGAAAATCTGGATTAGAATCTTGGTCTTTTAAGCATCATTGACTTGATGGACATGAGTTTGAGCTCCAAGGCTCCAAGAGTTGTTGCTGGAGAGTCCATGGGGGTCACATAGAGTTGGAAACAGCTGAGCAACTGAACTGAACTGCTAAAATAGGAATTCCCAACTTCTGGGAATGCCTGATGATCTGAGGTGGAGCTGATGTAGTAAATTTAATAGAAATAAAGTGCACAATAAATGTAATGTGATTGAATCATTCTAAAACCACCCACACCCCACCCCCTTCTGTCCCTGGAAAAAATGTCTTCCATGAAACCAGTCTCTGGTGCCAAAAATGTTGTGGACCACTGTGCTAAGGTCTACCCAGCTCTACTCTTTACAGGGTTTTTGGCTGGAGCTGTAGAACCGGCAGTGATTGCTGGAGTTGGACTGCAGGAGGCAGCCCTCCTGCTTATGACGCAGCCCACTGTCTTCATGTGGGATGGCCACCCCTCAGGCTCCCGACCTAATCCCTGGAGTGTTGCTCAGGGCTACTGAGCTGGTGAAAAGATGAGACTGGAAAGCATTAGAAGTTCAAGACAACTCAACATCACCACAGCATCCAAGGACAACACCGTGGACTAACCTTACTGAACAGGGTGGGGACAGGTTTGTGTTGCTAATCTCAGATAATACCTTGTTCATTATATGGGCTACCTATTAGTTGCACATAGCAGGACCATGTGTTAGATTGCGAACAAATGAATCAGAAACGCAGATATGTTACAACCATAGCTAGTTTGAGGAGCTTGGCCCCAGCATGATACCTGCTGAGGAAACCAGTCCGTAGTTGCTGGATGGAAGTTCAGAATCTTGTGTGCCTTTTCTGTTGTCTAGGGCTCAGGACGTCCCTTTTGCCAAATGAAAGTCAGCAGTTTATCTTTGCCCTCAAGGCATCTCCGCTTCTTTCTCTCTCCTCCCGAATGGCCTTTGGCTCCACTGTGCTGTCTCCCTGGAGACTCCATGCCACCCAGTTCCCTGTTCATCAGTCGCCCTTGAGAGCAGTTCTCCCAACAACACCTTGCTGTCTTAGCATGACCCCAGCATTGTGCACTACAGCACGCCTGTTACCCACAAGAAATGAGTCTCTCAACTTGGCATTTTAAGAGAGGAGATATATTTTGGCTTTGGTCTAGAGGGAAGCACTAAACTATTTTAGAAAGGAGTTTTGGGGAGAGAGAGACCTTGGACAGATGACACTGTTAACCCTTCTGCATCTTAACCCTTCCCTCTATAAATGGGGCAA
Source organism: Neotragus pygmaeus (assembly GCA_006410875.1). Lineage (NCBI taxonomy): Eukaryota > Metazoa > Chordata > Mammalia > Artiodactyla > Bovidae > Neotragus > Neotragus pygmaeus. The sequence continues at coordinate 3,025,443 of SJYV01002182.1, forward strand.
TAATCTGCAACTCAGAGCAATATTGGGAGGTTAGATAAAATCGTGGTATAAGTGCCTAGTAGAGGAATTGTTGCTAAAAAGATGGTTAATAAAAGTTCTGTCAAATCGCAACATGTGGATAACTTCCTTAGGATCCAGACTTGTTCCAGTCTTCCATCTCTCAAACTCTTTCCTCTGGGACCCTTCTTTCCCTTTTCCTCCCTTTTCTGCCTATAAGATGTTTTGGTCTAAATGCTGGATCCCAAGGTTCTGGACAGGCTGCCATGTAGTATCTTCACCCACAACTCCAGAGGGCTTCCTTCCTACTGGTGACCAAAGGAGGAAGCTGGAGGGCCTTTGGTGACTGCCTTTTCTTGCCCTGAACTTGTACTTGTCCTCTCGCCTCCCACCCTACTATCTTCAAGGCTGAATGGAGGAAAAGGCTCCTCAGCCTGGAGGGGGCTGTCAGCAGTCAGATATGAACTCCCTCCAGTTGGGCAACGCCTCCTGGAGCTGTATTTCCCACTTGTCACTTGCCTGTGAGATGGTTGCCAGTTACCACTTTTCCAGGACCCCCTGCTTTCTTTCTTTTAACTCTGATTTGGATCTTTGGAAGAGACACATTGGACAGGGCGTGGCCACAGGGTGTGTCAAATATCAAGCTTGGGGGCCTCACTTGTTTTTAAGTGACAGGTTCTAAATTCCCAATGATTAATATGCGGCTGGTGGCTTATTATTCCCAACCCTGCATTCTACTATTTACAGAGACGAAGGATTCCTGCTTTCTGCTCCCTGCTGGCCCTGGATCTCAGATTGCAGAATATGCCACTGAACAGATGGCAACTGGGGATATTTGGGAATTAAGTGCCTCATTCTGTTTGTCTGGATCTGGCCCATTTTAATTTGAGGATATAGCTCAAATCTATTTGGCCTATGTTTCCAGTATCCTGTTTTTCTTATTTCAGTGAGAAGATATATATAATATATATACACATATATATATGAATTAACTATGAAATATATGTGTGTACATATATGTGTGTGTATGGAGAGAGAGAACATATCTCTAACAGGTGCACATGGTCTTTACGGCAACCCACTCCAATATTCTTGCCTGGAGAATTCCATGGACAGAGGAGCCTGGCAGGCTACAGTCCATGGGGTTGCAAAGAGTCAGGCATGACTGAGCAACTATTACTCACAGATACTGCAAGATATAGCATGTGGATGACAGGCTAGAGGGATGGGAGTGTACAGGCTTTTGACCAACTCCTCCAGGTGAGACCTAGAGCAGAAATGGTACAGCAGAGTCTGGGAGGAAAGAGAAAAACAAAAGCAGATTTCCTTATCTGTTGAGTCCAAGGTTCAACCACCAATATTTGTGGTACAATTCAGCATTTTCATACATTGCCTCAAGGTGCTATGATTTAAAGCCTGCTGATTCTGTGTTCACAACTGTGTTAAAGACTCTTCAAGTTGGAGGTTGGTTCCGGTATTGCTTGCTAAGGAGGATATTGGCACACTGGAGCCCAGCTCTGGAGGAAGCAAGAGAGGTGTCCAGAGGCTCTGATGGAGGAGGGTTGATAAAAGAGATACCTTGCATGTATCAAGCCCCTCAAGTCAGGTGTCTCCATGGGAATGGTGGTTGTATAAATATAGGTTCATTGTGTTCTGTATTGATCAGAAAAACAGTAAAGACAAGTGGGGTAAATGTAAGGTCATGATAAAGATTTCCCACAACTAAACTGTCTGCTTTGTGGAGGTGGTAAGCTCTCATCACCCTAAGTGTTCATACAGATGTTGGCTTACATTTTGCCTTAAAGGGATTTCAGCAATCCCTGGGAGGTTGAACTAAATGGGTTTGCAAACTCATTGTGCTGACATTTTTATCTGTGACCTGTAATGAAGGTACCTTCCTCCAGTGCTTGCTTCTGCAGATACCTAGTATCTCAGTCCAACTTAAGCCAAATTTAGGGCTTCAGTCTCTGTCTTAGTCCATCCAGGCTGCTATTTCTGTCTTAGTCTGTTTGGGCTGCTATAAGAAAATACCATAGGCTGGGTTGCTTATAAACAACAGACATTTATTTTCTTACAGTTCTGGAGGCTGGGAAGTGAAAGATCAAGGTGCTAGCATATTCAGTGTTTGCTAAGAGCCTTCTCCTTGGTTCTTTTGCTGTGTTCTCACATGGTAGAAAGGGCAAGGGATCTCTCTGAGATCTCGTTTATCAGGGCACTAATCTCATTCATGACAGTTCCACCATTACGGCTGAATCACCTCCGAAGTCCTCACCTCCACATGCCATCACCCTGGGCTTAGGATTTAATATTTGAGTTTCGGTGGAGTGGGGGCACAGCACAAACATGCAGTCTATAACTGTCTCCCCATTTTGTAGATCTCTATGGGGATTTATTCCCAGTCATACCTGTATTCTAAGGCTTGGGGTCTTTTGGGTCCTAGCATATTGAGGGTGAGAGTCTGTCATTTCAACCTCTTCTTTGAGCATGCCCTAATCTTTTATTTTTGTCCTCCTGATCTTGAAAAATCTTCTAAATTTTCATTTTCCAGGATTCACAAATGCCCAAAGTGCCTCCCTGTGTTCCTATTTTTCTTCTATTTCCCTAGCTATTTACTACTGTCTTGTCTACACTTTTGATACTTCAGAGGAGAATTTTAACAATTTTATGCAACATTTTTGGTTGTTATTTTTAGTGGTACATTTGGTTCAAATAATGCAGTCTGATTGCCAGAACTGGAGATCTCACTTTGAATGCCACATCTTGGGTTGAGACTTGGCTGAGGCCAGTCTTAATTAGGACTCCTTGTTATACACTTTCTTAACCCTGGCTTTTTCCTTCATGACATTTATCTCAATTTATAACTTTATTTTTATGATTAAAGACTCTGTTTACTGCCCCTATGACTATGTGAGGTCAGGAAGTACATGTGGAGAAGTGCCTAGCACAGCAGCTAGTTCTCAGTAGGGGCACAATCAATATCTTGTCCCTTAAAAAATAAATGCAGGAGAGTGCTTGCTGATAAGTAGGTAGGTACTGGCTAGATGCAAAGGGCTAGGGTGGTTTAAATGCAGTTTTGCAAAGAAGCACACAACTTGTCCCATTTTTATAGGTCAGTATGTATGAACTAGATATTAAGGGCTTACAACAGCTTTTTCAAGATTTCAAGGTGTGTTTGCCTTCACAGACTGCAGCTTCCATCTTAATGTGTTCACCCCTCCCTGCTCTGTGCTATAATTGTTGGAAGAAGCAGAACAGGAATTTAAGGCAATCATAGGTAAAACGTGCTGTGTTTCAACTTTGTCCTATATGTACTGAAAAACCAAGGATGAAGTCAGTGTTGTAATCTAGGTATACATGTTGAAAAATGTCTAGGTGTGTATATTTTTGATTGATAGAATTCCCAGGCCTTCTTATTCTTGATAATATACAGTACAAATACCCTTTAAGTACCTAAGTCAGAAATTCATGGATGTAATTATTGTTACTGCAATTTAAAAATCTTTTAGTCACAGTGCTTAGTCGGTCTTCGGTAAATGTACATTAAGTATTTCAGGCATGTTATGTATAGCGATTCATATGATCATTTCAGTAGCACTACATGGTGGGTCCTGTCATCATCCCTATTTTTACAGATGAGGACACTGAGGCCTGAAGTGATGGAATAACTAGGTCACACAGTGGGAGGCAGAGCCAAGATTTCAACACAACCCTCCTGGTTCTGATGTCTGTGTTCTTAGTCTTAAATACTGTCCTGTTGCAGGAACAAGATTCAGTGATAAGTGTTTTTTCCAGGCTACCCACGGCTACGTGCAGCTGTGCAGGTCAACCAGAAGCTTGGTGTTAGCTTGCAGACCTCTGGGTGGAGGCAGTTCCATGCATCATTCTCCCACAGCCTCCATAGGGACTGTTCTCTGCCTTCTGTTGGATTTATGAATTATTTCTAGAAAGCTGTGTGCCAGATTTGACTGGCGAAAGGGAAACGTGTTTTCATGGAAAGACAAAAAACATAAGGAAATAGCTTTTAGAGCTTAGAGATGAAATTGCTCTATTGTATCTGCTTCTCCTCTGGTGACTTGTCTCACCTACTTTCTTCCTGTTTCATGGTGATATACTTGATAACATGTGGAGAGCAGGCTCTGAATTTCAGGGAGAGACAGTCCTGTCAGTTTACCTCCTCATAGAAGCTGTGAAGGGGAGCCTCGGGGTTGATGTGACCCTTTACACAATGCTCTCAATCACACAGTGGTCTGAGGCATTGACCTCTTGGGAGTGGCTTCATTGGTCAGTTATCTTGTGCTGTTGGGTCAGCTGCTAGGATTGATACTAAGAGATGTTAGGGTCTTGCTTTCAAGGATTCGGGGGAATATGATGTTTGGAACGCTATCATTGCAGAATAACTTGTTGATTGATCTCCTCCCAAATGCTTTCTCTTCGATATTTGGAGGGTATTTTTCTTTCCAGAATAACCTAGAGAATTGGCCTAATTCTCAATGACTCCCTGACCCTGAGGACCTGTCTGCAAATGGAGGAGAAGGATGCAGAAGAAAGTGAATAGAAAGAGTTGGCCTGACAAACTGGAATTGTTGATTCCCGCGTGCACCTTTCGATCTGTGCTGGACTTTTGTTTTTAAATCTTCACGTGGCTCTTCTAAGTCCACTGATTCCAGGGTGAGTCTGGCTTCTGCCATTGTGGCCAGCAGAATGACCCTGTGTGGACACAGGCAGGCTCCATTCAGAAGGGCTTAGAACTTGTAAATAGACTGGCCACTACTTGGAAGTGTAAAGGTTTTCCATTGGTTCATCTGGCAATACTGGTCTAAAACCACACTTTATAGCAGTGTGTGGTGCGGACCAGTCACTGCTGAAATATTTGGCTCTCTGGGCTTTAAATCTTAGTGGAGTTAAGACAAAAATCCACACATATTCAAATTCACATTTTAATACTGTTCTTGGGTATTTGCCCTCCAGCCAGCATCATGTGTGTCCATGTGTGTGTCCACCGCACTTGAGCCCTGCCATGTGAGGCTGCCCTCAACAGATTGCTCCTGAACAGAGCCAAGTATGGATTTTGATTTTGTAGAGATTAACTGATCACTGAGTTTGCATTGATTGAAAGCTGCAGAGCATTACAGAGTGGACTCTGAGGGCTCTGCAGGGATGACTGTTGGCTGGCCTCCCGTGGAATGTGGGTGAGTCCCCGAGGCTTGTTACCTCCATTCCTGGCTCCCATGGGAGCCAGTCCTTGGTGGAAGGCTCCTGGGGCAAGGTACACCTCCCCCCCACCACTCCCCTATGCTAGGGCTGCATCTGCTGTTCAGATCAGCTCTTCCTCCCTGCTTGGTCCTGTGGGGTGTTGCTTTGTCTAGGTGGGATGAGTTAAATTTACACTGTTTTGTTATCATTTTTTTTTCTTTCACATATTTATAGTTATTCTTGTGCAAGCCCTGAAAGTGAGCTCTTACACCCACAGAGCTACTCCACTGCCCCAGTGCGGATGGCGTCAGAAGCTCCTGAGAAAGGAGTTGTCCTCTTCTCTGCTAGAAGGAAGGACAGGCTGGGCTGGCAAGTCCACTTTGCACAGCTAGTGTGGGGACAGGGTGACATCACAGCACAGCCAGGAGGTGGGCGGGAGATGGTCCATGCCAAACCCTGAGAGGTGCTCAGGCTCAAACTTTGGGGAAAGGGCCTGGAAATCTTTCCTTGAAAGTTGCTTTTCTAGTTGTCAATGTCTGCAGAGCTGAGGGTTTAGTTTTGTTTTTTAATCTTTTCTGCAGAGCAGCTTGGAATCCGCAAGGCTGCTCAAAGCCTTCTGGGGCACAGGAGCTGTGTTTTGGAAAATGCCTTGAGAGTGGGTGGCTCTGTAGACTGCCCATGGGCCCTTGTTCCCACCGCACAGTTTCTTGTACACGTGTTTTTGCAAATTGTCACAAATCAAGACTTCTGTGAACATCTGCAGGCCTGAAACCAGCACTGTATTAGGTGGAGGGGACAGCCTAGAGAGGTGGCTTGGAATAGCAGCCAAGAAGTGGAGTAAGAGGATTTCTGGATTCAAGTCCTGTGTGTCACAGGCAGATTACTTGACCTTTCTGATTTCAGTTTCCTCTTTGGTAAAATAGAATATTATTTACTTGTTTGTTGAAAGGATGCCTGTGATAGTGTCTCCTTTTTATTGGTGGAGAGACTCATTCACAGTATTAAGATAGGATAGTGGTCAAGAAGAAGGCCTGGGATCAAGTCCAGTTGCCTTCGCTACCACCCCAGTGGCCCCTGGCAGGACACTTAGCCTCCAGAACCTTTGTTTTATAGAAGTAAAATGGAAGTAGTTGCAGTCTCGGGAGTGCCTTGTCTTGATATCTTTGACGGTGTTACAGGAATAAAGGGAGGCAGTCCATGCCTTATAAACTGTAAACAATCTTACAGCTATAAAACATTTCTACCTTTACAGTTTCTAGGTGATGAGCAGGGCTGACACTGAGCTTTTCAAAGTTCCTGGCCTATGAGCTCTTGAAGTGATGTATTCATGGCTGGTTTTTCTAATTAAAAAAATAACATTTGTGGTGAAAATTCCACTAGGACAGAAGAATGTGCAGTGTAGAGTGAAAGACACCCCTCCCCAATCAGTTCTATTCCCTGGAGATGACTTCTGTTTACTTCTTGTGTAACCTTCCAGTAATTACCTGGACACATGGATACATATAATAGGTGCTTATATCCATATATATGCTGCATGTAATCAGTTCTATATGCGTCATAATTTCTTTCACCAGGAGCCCAAATGACGAAGATCCAGGTAGTTTGTGGCGTTTCAGTTATAGATGCCATGCCACAGTGAGCAGAGAGATGCTCCTGTCTAGATGCCCCTGGATTTAAAACAAATGTTGAAAGCCAGTGCCTAGCGGCTCAAAGCTTTCAGAATTATCTCTTTTGCACTTGGCAGACTCTCTCCTCAAAAAGAATTATGTTGTTAATACTGTGGTTTTCCACTACTCCACCCAGTTAAATTTAATCACACCATGTGACTTCCAAATAAAATGATGTGTGTGTCTGGAGGGAAGGGACCTGACAAAGCTTCCCTTTTTTTAGATCCTAGAGAATACAGCAAAGCTCTCTTCGAAGGCCCTGCTTTCAGAGCCCTCCTGCCTGGGATGTTTGTATATGCAGCTCACTGCTTACTGTCCATGGGGGAAGCTGTTGCCATTAATTGGGTTTGCAAAGGGTAGCTATGTGTATTTTCAAATATGTCTTCCTACACACAAAAAAAGGGCAGCCTACTTTATTTTAAAAAGCAGCTAACTTTCATGAATTCATACATCTCTTTGCTGTTTTTGGCAGTGCAACACTATACTATAACCAATTTTTTTCCCTGTTGTTGATGACAAATGGGGTTTAGTTCTCTAGTTATAGCAAGCACTTGAGACATCCTAAAGTGAATGTTTAGGGGTTAAAGCAACTCCTCTGATTTCATGGTGTGAAATGGTTTTTCCTATGGCTAAAAGAAAATCTGTAGATCTGTGGGGCTTGGGTGCTTATATTGCAATTTTCCCAAAATGTTATGCATCAGACAATTTAGAAAGCTAAATTTTAAATGCATTGCATGCATGCAAAGTCACTTCAGTCGTGTCTGACTCTGTGTGACCCCATAGATGGCAGACCACCAGGCTCCTCCATCCCTGGGATTCTCCAGGCAAGAATACTGGAGTGGGTTGCCATTTCCTTCTCCAACGCATGCATGCATGCTAAGTCGCTTCAGTCGTGTCTGACTCTGTGCGACCCCATAGACTAGGGAGCCTTAAATAAATCTTGTAGAGTTAAGTATTTTGTTTTGTTTTAATGAGGGCGTTTGTGTTCTATAAATCTGAGAATCAGGTGTGGAAGGGATGTTGACCCCAGCCCTCTTTAGGACCTGAGTCCTCCCCTCAGGGCTCTCAGATCAGTGGCCTCTCCCTCCTCCCTCACCCACCCTCTTCTTCCTCCTCTTTGAGAGGCCTGCTTGGGCCTCTTGCCACAGATTCAGCTCTTGCCTGACCCTTGGGCTCTGGGCCCCGCATGCTGGCAGTCTTCTGTTCTGGGCCCTGGAATACATGGTGTGTTAATTACAGAGCTGTCCACAGTCCCAGGAGCTCTGGCTGTTGGTGACTCTTATTCCCCTCCTGTGCTTATCCCAGTTCCTAACCACTCCTCTGCACGTTGAGAGCTCTGAGCTTCTCCCTCCGGTCTGGCTGCTGCCTTCTTTCCTGTCTGTTTAGACCAATTCTTCCTGAGAACCCCTGCCTTATGGCTGTCTGTTAACTTAGAGCAGCACTTAGAGAGTGTGTCAAGAGGGTTTGCTTCCAAGGGACATGGCATTTTAAGGCTAGCAGTGAAACTAACCTGACACATTGATTTCCTGTGGTGTCAGAAAACTAAAGAAATAGGAGAGATGCTTGCTTAAAAACAACAGCAGCAGCAGCAATGACAAAAACTCGGAACTATGTGGACAGAGGAAATCTTCCAGACATTTGCAGGATGGCACAAAAGGACAACTGACATGAAAACAATAACCCTGCAATGAGTCTTGATAATCCTGTTGAAGTGAAATGATTTTTAAAAACCTTTTCTGTGCTTGGCTATAACCTAAAGCAAGCATTTCATTTTCAGTGCTCTGATTTTTTTTTATGAAGCTCATAAAACTTTGTCTCTAAATGCAGTGTGCTAAAATGTTACGTATTAAAATTTTAACAAGTTTCTTTTAAAGTATGGAAAGAAGGGCATTCTTTTCTTGGTTATGATTTCTGGATGCTAGTGGCAATATTAATTAGTAGTGGTAAGTGCCATCCTTTTAATAGAATACATTTATCCCCCTCAAAGACCTTTCAGGTCTACTCTCTTCCTTCTTAGGAGCTAAAGGATGTCTCTGTCTCCACCTGGCAGAATAGAGGTCTGCTGTTCAGAGTTTAAGTAACATGGGTTGAAAGTAGAAGTTTAAGTGACATGGGTTTGTCTTGCTTCTTCCTGAAAACTCTTCTGTCTGGATTTTACTTGCTTTCTATGTACAGTGGCAGAAAGCAAAGAAGAACTAAAGAGCCTCTTGATGAAAGTAAAAGAAGAGAGTGAAAAATTTCACTTAAAACTCAACATTCAGAAAACTAAGATCATGGTATCAGGTCCATCACGTCATGGCATATAGATGGGGAAACAATGGAAACAGTAAGAGACTTTATTTTGGGGGGCTGCAAAATCCCTGGAAATGGTGACTGCACCCATGAAATTAAAAGACAAGTGCTCCTTGGAAGAAAACCTATGACAAACCTAGATAACATATTAAAAAGCAGAGATATTACTTTGCCAACAGAGGTCAAAGCTATGGCTTTTCCAGTAATCATGTATGGATGTGAGGGTTGGACTATAAAGAAAGCTGAGTGCTGAAAAATTGATACTTTTAAACTGTGGTGTTGGATAAGACTCTTCAGAGTCCCTTAGACTGCAAAGAGATCCAACCAGTTCATCCTAAAGGAAATCAGTCCCTAATATGCATTGGAAGGACTGATGTTGAAGCTGAAACTCCAATACTTTGGCCACCTGATCCGAAGAACTGATTCATTGGAAAAGACCCTGATTGAAGGCAGGAGGAAAAGGAGATGACAGAGGATGAGATGGTTGGATGGCGTCACCAACTCAATGGACATGAGTTTGAGTAAGCTCCGGGAGTGGTGATGGACAGGGAAGCCTGGCGTGCTGCAGCCCATGGGGTCGCAAAGAGTTGGACACGAGTGAGCTACTGAACTGAACTGATATACAGTTGCTACTCTAGAAGGAGTTTGGCATCCTTATTGCTTGGGAAGCAGACATCTATGTTGGCCTGACCCAAGATGCATATGCCTGGCTGCAGAAAGCCAGCTCTGCACGTTTCCCTCATTGGCTAGAGTCTGCCATTCAGGAGGCTCCCACCTGGAATGTGGACAGTGATTCAGTTTGGAATCCCACTGCCTTCAAGATGACACTGAGAGGTGAGGCCACCCTTTCTGGGATACCACTTGAGTTGGAGAGTAGGTCGAGATCCAGTCACAGAAAGCAAAGTCCACTCTAGCAAACTTCAGGAGGAAGGGACTCATTATAGAGAATGAAATGTCTTGAAGACTGCCAGAGCATTCTAAAGACACAGCTAGGTCTAGTAGAGGCAATACTTTCACAATCATCCAGCAGCTTCTCCACAACAATGTTGGGATGGCCAGGATGGAGAGGCTCCCATGATCAGAACCACGCTGCACTGCTATGATCCAGACCTGCAAGTATGTGTCCCGGTTCTGCCTCCTGACGCCCATGAAGCTGGCACCTTGGCTGAAACTGTCACAGAAGAACCAGGTGCCTCCTGGTCTTGGCTTGTTGAGGAAAGAAAATAGCAGAAAACCACAGAAGTATGATCTCTGCCTCATGTTTCTTTCCAAATTTTGCAAAAGTACATTGGAGTGGCCAAGCCTAACTCACACCTGGAACCTTCACTGTAAGGATTCTGAGGATGTGCAGGACACGCCAGAAATTCTTGAAAACCAATCCTTCATATCTTCTAGGCCCAGTGGTTAGTAGAAGTAGACCTTAATTTCCAGAGTCAGCTGAAGAGCACAGAACTGAGGTTATGGCTAGAGCATGGAATGGTTGGGAATCTTTTTGGGGTTGTGTGTTGATGACAGCAGCAAATAATAGTAATAATAAGCAGCAAAGAGCTAGGAGTAGCAAAAGGCCATGGGTTTGCCCTCTGGCTTCTGCTTAGCTTTTTTGGGACTGTTTAGCTATAGTTGCAGCATCTCAAGGGGGAGTTCTAGAGAACTCCGCTCTCACTGGATGTTATTAGAGAAAATGAGATGATAAAAATATACATGTCTCAATTACAGAGCCTTTACCATGCTCATGTGTGTGTGAATCTCCCAATGGGGATACAGCATGCAGGGGTTCCTCAGACTTACTTGGCCACAGGGAAGCCCCACTTTTAAAAGATGCAGAAGTACTGTTTCTCAATATATGTGAGAAATGCTATTTTAAAGAGGAAGTCAAGGAACACCTTTGAGAAAGTAGTTTGTTTTACTTCCAAGGAGTTGACCTTTCCAATGTCCTTCATAGGGCATGTCACAGACCATTGACCTGATAGGGCTTTTTAAAGTGAGGATGGCACGCCGCCCTTCAAGAAGGACCAAAAAACCCTCCCCATGGAAGTGAGCCTGTGTGGACAGAGAGGGTTTGCTTAGGAATCCAGATGGCCTGAGAGTCATCCTTAGGGAGACCCCTAAGGAGGAAGCTTTGTAATCACTGGTAGAGGTTACAACAATAATAAAATATTAATCAGTTGTGGACCACATCTCATGTGTGTTGATCTGTTAAAGAAACAGAAAATGAATTGCATTTAGTTTAAGGGAAACAAGGGCGGCACGGTAGGACACTCAGGGTCTCAGGTGAGGGTGTCCCGAGTGGAGGCGGGGCCTGTGGGGGGTGTGAGGGCAGGAGACGTCTGTGGGAGTGACTGCTGTGTGCAGCGAAGCAGGGCATGAGATGCATGAAGACACGAGAAGGAGCATCCCTGCCTAGAAGGATTTGCAGCCATGACGGCAAAGGCCTAGAGGTAGTGATGAGAACTGGACCAGTAGTTAACACCGTTCAGAAATCAGATGCTGCAGAAGAAGGGAAAGAAGTCAACTTCAGAGATGAACTTAGAGTTTATAGTGCATGGTTCATTGATTTTATTTTTTAAAACCTTTTATTGGAGTTTAGTGATTTACTTTGTTGTGTTAATTCCAGGTGTACCGCAAGGTGAACCAGTAATGTTGCTGTTGTTCAGCTGCTAAGTTGTGTCTGATTCTTCGTGACCCCATGTACTACCGCATGCCAGGCCTCCCTGTCCCTTACCACCTCCTGGAGTTTGCCCAAGTTCATGTCCATTGAATCAGTGATGCTATCCAGCCATCTCATCCTCTTCTCCTTTTGCCTTCAATCTTTAATATGGTAATGCATATACATATATCCACTCTTTTTTTTCTTCGATTCTTTTCCCAATAAGGCCATTACAGAGTATTGAGTAGAATTCTCTGTGCTATACAGTAGGTCCTTATTAGTTATCTATACATTCATCAAATTTAATTTTCTACCTCAACCATCTAACAAAGAATTTGTAGCATGTGTGTGTCATTCTCAAGCAAATCTTTTTGAAGGTTGAGTTTAAGTATTGAAAAGCTGGCAGTTTGATAAAGCACTCAAACGGGGTGTGCACCTCTTCTTAACATTAGGAAGGCAATCAGACATGCCTTAAGTGGATTTATGTGCAGCCTTCCTGGGAACCAGGAAATGGGAGTTAGACGATTAAATTAGTTTGCTGAAAGGTGGAAGTTATGACTGTACAGAATCACAAGCATGTTTCTGACTCCCTAAGTTTTTCCATGTTCTGATTGACTGAACCTGAAGTTATGCTCTGGCTAGAACTAAAGAGCTTCTTGATGAAAGTGAAAGAGGAGAGTGAAAAGGTTGGCTTAAAGCTCAAAATTTAAAATTAAAATCATGGCATCTGTCCCATCACTTCATGGCAAATAGATGAGGAACCAGTGGCTGACTTTATTTTTCTGGGCTCCAAAATCACTGCAGATGGTGACTGCAGCCATGAAATTAAAAGACTCTTAAACTCCTTGGAAGGAAAGTTATGACCAACCTAGACAGCATATTAAAAAGCAGAGACATCACTTTGTCAACAAAGGTCCATCTAGTCAAGGCTATGGTTTTTCCAGTGGTCATGTATGGATGTGAGA
>SJYV01002182.1:3038278-3050073 GCA_006410875.1 Neotragus pygmaeus
AACAAAGGTCCATCTAGTCAAGGCTATGGTTTTTCCAGTGGTCATGTATGGATGTGAGAGTTGGACTATAAAGAAAGCTGAGCACAGATGAATTGATGCTTTTGAACTGTGGTGTTGGAGAAGACTCTTAAGAGTCCCTTGAACTGCAAGGAGATCCAACCAGTCCATCCTAAAGGAGATCAGTCCTGGGTATTCATTGGAAGGACTGATGTTGAAGCTGAAACTCCAATACTTTGGCCACCTGATGCAAAGAGCTGAATCATTTGAAAAGACCCTGATGCTGGGAAAGATTGAGGGCAGGAGGAGAAGGGGACGACAGAGGATGAGATGGTTGGATGGCATCATCGACTCAATGGACAAGGGTTTGGGTGGACTCTGGGAGTCGGTGATGGACAGGGAGGCCTTGCGTGCTGCGGTTCATGGGGTCACAAAGAGTCAGACATGACTAAGTGACTGAAATGAACTCAACTGACCAGTGTCCTGTGTGTAGGAATGCATTTCATGGTGTCAAGCACTTCTCCTCCAGTTCCCATCCAGAACTGGGTAGGGGTGGGAACACAAGAGCTGTGCAGTGGAGGGCGACACCCCACTACTACCACCATCGTGCCCTTTGGGTTCAAATCCCTTTGTACTGATTCCCTTACTGAAGTGCCTTTTGTTTTCTCTGTAAATACTTTATTAAATGGAGGTTTCACATCATTAAATCCCAGATTTTTCTAAAAACGTGGAGTTCAGTGCTTCCTATTTGTCCTAAGCAATTAGCAGAGTCACCAGAGATTTCAATCCCTCTCCATTGGTTCTTCAGCTCTCAAGGATCATCTTTTGTTGTTCAGTCGCTAAGTTGTGTTCAGCTCTTGGCGACCTCATGAACTGCAATGCACCAGGCTTCCCTGTCCTTCACTATCTCCTGGAGTTTGGTCAAACTCATGTCCATAGAGTCAATGATGCCATCCAAGCATCTCATCCTCTGTCATCCCCTTCTCCTCCTGCCCTCAGTTCTTCCCAGCATCAGGGTCTTTTCCAATCAGTCTGCTCTTCACATCAGGTGGCCAAAGTACTGGAGCTTCAGCTTCAGCATCAGTCCTTCCAATGAATATTTAGGGTTTATTTCCTTCAGGATTGACTGATTTGATCTCCTTGCTGTCCAAGGGACTCTCAAAGAGCCTTCTACAGCACCACAGTTTGAAAGCATCAATTCCTTGGTGCTCAGTCTTATTTATGGTCTAACTCACACATCCATACGTGACTACTGGAAAAACAATAAATCTGACTATATGGACCTTTGTTGGCAAAGTGGTGTCTCTGCTTTTAAATATGCTGTCTAGGTTTGTCAAAGCTTTCCTTCCAAGAAGCAAGCATCTTTTAATTTTGTGGCTCCAGTCACCATTGCAGTGATTTTGGAGCCCAAGAAAAGAAAATCAATCACTGTTTCCACTTTTCTCCCTTCTATTTGCCATGGAGCAATGGGACCAGATGCCATGATCTTAGTTTTGTGAATGTTGAGTTTTAAGCCAGGCTTTTCACTCTCCTCTTTCACCCTCCTCAAGATTCTTTTTAGTCCTTTTTCACTTTCTGCCAGTAGAGTAGTATCATCTGTATATCGGAGTAGTATCATCTATATATTCCTCCTGCCAGCCTTGATTCCAGCTTATGCTTCATCCAGCCCGGCGTTTTGCATGATGTCCTCTGTATGTAAGTTAAATAAACAGAGTGACACTATACAAGCTTGTCATACTCCTTTCCCAATTTTGATCCAGTCCGCTGTTCCATGTCCAGTTCTAAGTGTCGCTTCTTGATCTGTACACAGGTTTCTCAGGTGATAGATAAGGTGGTCTGTTATTCCCATCTCTTTAAGAATTTTCCACAGTTTGTTGTGATCCACACAATCAAAGGCTTTATTAGCCTAGTCAGTGAAGCAGAAGTAGATGTTTTTCTGGAATTCCTTTGCTTTATGATTCAGTGAATGTTGGCAACTTGATATCTGGTTCCTCTACCTTTTCTAAATCCAGCTTGTGAAGCCTAGCTTGAAGGATTTTGAGCATTACCTTGCTAGCATGTGAAATGACTACAATTGTACTATAGTTTGAACATTCTTTGGCATTGCCCTTGTTTGGGATTGGAATGAAAACTGATCTTTTCCAAAGATAATCTTAAATGACTATAAAAATTAAAATTTTGATAGTTATTATTTAATCTTTAAAGTTTGAATTATGGGAAATTTTAGTATCAAAATAGAATAGTATAATAAATCCCCATGTGCCTCTTCTTAGCTTAAGAATTTAATGCTCATGCCTGGCCAGCCTTGTTTCCTCTTCCCCATTATAACAAAAAAATTGTAAAAATATTTTTATGTTTTTCTACCTTTTTATTTCTCTATTTCTCAATATTTTTACATAATCTTCTAAACACTGCAGCAATAAGGACTTTTAACTCACATGAGGGGCTTTTCAGATTTTGCCTTGAATATGAAAGTTCAGTTCAGTCACTTAGTCATGTCCAACTCTTTGCGACCCCATGAATTCAGCATGCCAGGCTTCCCTGTCCATCACCAACTCCCAGAGGCTACTCAAACTCATGTCCATTGTGTCGGTGATGCCATCCAACCATCTCATCCTCTGTCGTCCCCTTCTCCTCCTGCCTTCAATCTTTCCCAGCATCAGGGTTTTGTTCAGTGAGTTGGTTCTTTGCATCAGGTGGCCAAAGTATTGGCCATGAACCCCATGAACAGTGTGAAAAGGCAAAAAAGTATGAATATGCACAATGCAATCCAGATGGATCTACAGGCATAAAGAGAGCAACTCCCCTGCCCCAGGTGGTGTGATTGGTATGGGAACAGGTCAGGTTTTGCTGGATGGGTCGGGGGTGGCAGTGAGGCAGCAGATGTGCCCATATTCCGGAGAAGCTGTGGGCTCTGCTCTGATAACCCTTGCAGTCCAGTCTTCGGGATGCGGGCTAACAGAGTAATAACACTGGTTATGTGCCTGATGAGCATCTCTGTTCAGACATGCTAGCGTGGCTCAGCAGAGCAAGGGGCTGTGTGGTCTGAAGGTTTAGGGTGGTTACCATCAAGTTTCAAAGTCCCCGTGGGACTGTCTGATTGGTGGAGTAGGTCACATACCAGAACAGTGGCTACCCAGGGAGGGAGAGGCAAGAACTGGGGATCTGGCTCCTTTAGCTTCTCTGGAAGACATGGGCTCTGCCTTGTAGCAAGAAGCATGTCATGGGGGGATGTGGTCTTCCCAGATATAAAGGGGTTTTAAACACTAAGCACCCAAAAAAGACAAGGGTTCACTCTGAACATCCTCATCATCTTGGAATATTTCCTCTCCATTGTTTCCAGTCTTCTTTTTTCTTGAAAAAGCCCTTTGCATCTATTGCTCCCGGCTTCCTATTCCCATGGCAACTGCGAGCGCCCAGGTGCCACAGAGCATCTTCTGTGCAGGTTTCCAGCTTTTAGTCACTCCCACCTCCAGTTCTTCCTACACAGGCTGCTGCCACTGCTTTCATCACCACTGAAACAGCACGGTGGCTCAGAAAACCTTTGATATCCTCCTGTTGCCTGGAAGACAAAAGCTAACTTTTTACATTGGTCCTGGCTTCCACAAGTAGACATCTGGTCTCCATTTCCAGCCTTATCTGTCATTCCAGAAACTCTCCTCTCTGGCTGAGCGGGTCCCCAAGCACACGCTGTGCCTCGCCAGCTCCATGCATTGCTCATCGGCAGTCTGTTGTCCGGAGGCCTTCCCCTCTGCTAACAGAATGCCTGTTCTGCTCACATTCTGCTGACCTTCCTGGAGAGAGGTGACTGCTTTCATTCACTCCTGTGGCATGCGTATGGTTTGCTCCAAGGCCCTTTCAGCCCTCACATCTGTCCATGTGGGCCCTTGAACTCACTGTGCAGCAAACTGCATCTGTGTGCTTCTCTCCTGTGCTGGCAGAGGGCTGGGCATACAGGAGCTCACTGGATATTCGAGGTTTTCCTTTTCCATAGGAGGAGAGACCAGGGAGGAGAATTACAAATAGGGAAAGTTAACTGCGAAATACTGTGCTTAGTCGCTCAGCCATTTCTGACTCTTCGTGACCCCATGGACTGTAGCCCCCCAGGCTCCTCTGTCCATGGGGATTCCCCAGGCAAGAATACTGGAGTGGGTTGCCATGTCCTCCTCCAGGGGATCTTCCCAACCCAGGGATCGAATCCAGGTCTCCCACATTGTGGGCGGATTCTTTACCACCTGAGTCACCTGGGAAACCCTAAATGCAAAATACAGAGAGAAATGCTTGTCAGAAGTTTAGGTCAGCAGGCTGAGGACTTGAAAATGGAGGGCAGCCAGTGTGGGAGGCTAGTTTGGGAAGATGGGGTGGTTGGTTAGGTATTTGCTCTATGATATAAACCAGATGGAGATTCTTTGGTTCTATTCTCCTGGGTGTATGAGTGCCCACCTGGTTTAAAAGGATGCTCAGGAGATGCTAACAGCCCAACAGCAAGGATTTCTGGAGACTAAAGCATGTATCTGTATAAATAGAAGAGTACAGGAGTACCCTTGGCTGCTGATGAGGTATGGATTTCCTAGCTGCTGATGAGGTATGGATTTTTCATGGATGGCAGATGGATTGTCCTCACAGTTTGCACCGCATGGTACTTTGATGTATATCCTTGTGCTTTTTGCAGGAAGAGGGAGGAGAAATGCATAACAGTCAATGACGTATCCCTTGGGGCTTCTCTTGGGCGATGACTTCTCGAGGGCAGCATCCCAAGGTGGCTCAGGGCATCAGCATGAAAGTTAGCCCAGGCCTCCTGCCCATTAAAACCATCAGCCTTGCTCAGCTGTTCAGAGAAATGTTGCAAGGGGCCCCCAATCTGGGCTGACCGTTCGCTCTCTGCAGGGTTCACAGAACCCTGAATGCTGTGCCTATAGATTCAACTCCAGAAGAATGAGAAGAGAAAGTTGGCAAGGTGAACTGCCCAGCTGAACACCTGGAGGCAGTTTGGTGGAAACAAAGAAGGAAGTGGCCTGTGCCTTGAGAAGCTGTATGGAGAGTTGCTGAGAGAAGAAAATGCCCGTGGAGATGACTGCTGTCCGGTGAGATCAGCATGTAGGGTACTTGGAGGAGAGGCTGGTCACTGGGATCAGCCTCTCTCTCACCACAGCCTGACTCATGTCCCACTGGGAGTTTCCCCAAGTGCCACCACCTCCCACTGCCAGTGACGCCCTTGCTCAGACACACATCGATCCTGCTGCAAACACTCGCTTGAAGTGTAAGTTGTTTTCCTTTTGAACAGCTAGGCTGGCTCTCCAAGCCTAGGGTTTGCTCCTTCTCTGTAGGCCCTCGGGTCCTTAGCAGTGCCCCCACCAGCAGTGGGAGACCTCCAGACTGTCTGGGGCTGTAAGGCCATAATCCTTCCTTCCTGCTTCTTGGTGAAAGACTTCTAATCTAAGTCTGCTCATTCGTAAAATGGATACAAACGTATCTCAGATTAAAAGTAACATGTGGTGTCCCTGGACATAGCTGGCCTTCAGTATCCAGCAAGCTCTGTGTGGATGACCGCCCTCCCACACCCTGCAGTCCATCTATATTGCCACACAAGATCGGTGTGTAATAGTTGTTTCATTAACACGTGTCTGTGGATTAAAGATGATGATAGTTGTCATATGTCAAGAGTTCTGAAGGTCGCTTTTAGAGCTCTGCTTTTAACCTGCAAGCACTTACAACTAGGGCTACTGAGGGAAAGCCTGGAACTTGTCTTCTTTAGAGTGATTAAGGAAACAGGTTGTTTGATAAAGAAAGATTAAGGCAACTAATTACTTTACTGAGCAGTGAATATCTGGCTAATGCCTGATAGAGACATCTTAACAGAGAGGAAGTTAAGCATCCAATAACAGTAACAGTAAAAATGAAGAGGGGAAACTTAAGGGGAAAAAAATAGATGAATGCTATGCAGTGAGAAAGTGTTATAATAATACTGAAGGATCTTCTAAGTGGAGGCAGCCTGGCAGTATGTCAGGGAGCGGATTTCTGCAAGTTACTTAGTATGTTTGAGTTTCACAGAGTTGATGTCAAGATGGGATTAAAAATTTTTTTAATCAGTTTTATTGCAGTATACTGTACATATAATAAAATTTAGTAATTTTAGGTGTAAATTTGAGTTTTGACAAATGTATACAATCCTCTAGCCACCACCACCACAAATATGATATGAACATTGCCATTATTCTCAAAGTTTCACCTCTGGCCAGTGACAGTTACTTATCTGCTTGATGAATCTAAAACTTTACATTTTCTAAGAGTTCGTAAAAATGGTATCATAGAGAACATATTCTCTTGTGACTGGTTTTTGTCACTTATGAAGTCTTTTAAGAATCATTCTTGTTGGACGCAATCTGCTCCATTTGATGAAGATGGGACTTGACAATGTATATGAAACATTTTGTGTTGCCTGGTACACAGTAGTCCCCTTCCATTTCCCCCTAAAGTAGAAAAAATGTTCATTTTAAAAAGTGATCTCAGTGTCATCTTTTCTTCTATTTCTACCTGGGTAAACTAGGGACTTAGGCAGACAGAGGTGCTTGTTGAGGACGTTAATTGTAAGGATTTCACTACATGCCAAACAGATAGTTGGCTGAGAAATAAGTTTTTTCCAGAATAAGTGGTGTTGATCAGATACATTTTCACAAACTTATTTCTGATTTTTGTTTTCACTCGTGGTCACTGGGTGTGCTTCCCCAGAACATAGACACCTGTAACAACAGTATCTCCCAGCAGTGGTGACCTTACACTCATAAACTATTAACTTTTCAATGAATAGAAGAGGGACTTTCTCAAAAGAAAAAAAAGCCTCTGCTGTGCAGAGGTCTGGTTGTCACTTTGCATCCCAATGTCCCTTGTATGGACTCTGGATTGTGGGGATAAATGGTTCAGCCAACTAAAGCAAGACAGCCATGTGATGATTTTAAAGGGACTAACAGGACACCAGGAGAAGCCTAGTTCATTCTTTAGTTCTCTGATTTGGCTAGGGGAAAAATGCTCTTAGGAGTTTATGCAAAGCGATCACATTTTATTCATTTGGTTGAGGTATTCAGGGTTGATGATGCCAGCTTTTCATGTCAGCTGAGTCGAATTTGATCAAGCCCTTCTGTATGCTGTGTTAGGGACTGGGGAAATCAAGAGGAAGAGGGCATAGTGCCCAAACCAGTTTGTTAGGAACGCAAGGATCATCTCAGCAAGGTGAGATCTCTCAGGTGTAGAGGAAGGAGACCCTCTCGGGGCCAGGAGGGAGGAGACACTAATACAGAAGGGTGAGGCATGGATCAGGGGATCCAAAGGAGTGGGGGTGTGGGCTGCAGCTCACTGAGGAGGGTGCTTCAGGTGCTCCCAGCTCTCTATAATTCTTGTCCTGGACGTGCCTGAACCAGGGTGGTCATCCACAGAGGGGCGTGGGTGTGGGAGGATCTGGGTTCTGAGTCTCACTTTCAGCCTGGTTTTGTTCCCTTGTCCAAGTCACGTAACCTCTTTGAGGGATACACAGCTCTTTGTAGATTGGCTCAATGGTCCTGGCCATCCCCACTCTGCTTGTAGGTGGTCTACACAGGCTCCAGGGGAGCCTGACTTTAAGTGGCCACGAGAGAAAGAGCTTTTTGCTCCACCCTGTCTTCTGGACGTTGTATCTCTCAGTCCTTCTACAAGGACAATATGACTACCTCAATGCACTGTACCAGGAAATGGTGCCACATTTTCCACAACTGCATTTGTTGCCTTTCATGGCAAAGCCAATCTCTGTCTTTTTTCCTGGTTTGTCAGGCTGAAGAAAGAGGAGCCAAAGTCAGTTCTGTGGTGACTTAGATGGAGGGAACTTCGTAAGATGGTGCATAGCTTGAGAGGAAAGCTCCCTCGCCCACCCCAGTATCTTCCTGTTGGTCTGCCAGCTGCTGGCAACTCCATCACTAAAGATTCAATTCTTTGAGTTAAGAATTGGTTTTTAATTGGTTGGCCAATCAGAGAGGGTCAATACATAATAAACTGTTGGGAAGATATAAATTTTCCCAGTCTTTGGTATAATCTGTTAGTGTGCCTGGCACTCATTTAAGAAGTATACACCTTTTTTTATTCAGCAGTTCCACATGTATCAATTTATGCCAGGGACACAGTCGACAAGCCTACAGAAGACACATGGACAGTTTCCCACTGCAGCCTCATTCATGCTAATTGATAATAGCTAAATCACTTATTTTTAAAAAATTGGTTAAATATATTTTGCTATAATTAATAAAATACTATGTGACTATTCAAAATACTGTTGTAATTTTAATTTTAATGACTTGAAATAGAATTCAGTATTGTTAAGTAACGAAAAGATTCTAAGTAATATGAGCTCATTTTTGTAAGAAAAATAAAGACCACCAATACACACACACACACACACACACACAAGTAGGAATCATGAAAAGTTATATCAAAATGATAAAATTAGGTAAATAAGACTGTGAGTAATTTTAAAAGTTTGTTCTTATATATATTTAAATTTTTAATTAAGCATAGATTAGTGGTATGAAAANTAAGAAAAATAAAGACCACCAATACACACACACACACACACACACACAAGTAGGAATCATGAAAAGTTATATCAAAATGATAAAATTAGGTAAATAAGACTGTGAGTAATTTTAAAAGTTTGTTCTTATATATATTTAAATTTTTAATTAAGCATAGATTAGTGGTATGAAAATAAAGTTTTTTAAAGGTAAACTTTCTTTAAGTATATATATTTCCTAAGTGGTAGAAAACTGTCTTAGGTTCCTGTTGAGGCATAACAGATTACCCCACAAATTTAGTTGCTTTATAAAATAAATGTTTGCTTTCAGTGTCTGTGGGTCAGGAATTCAGGAGAAGCTTAACTTTGTGGTTCTGGCTCAAGGACTGTCATGAGACTCCAGTCAGTCTTCTGACTGGTACTGAAGTTATCCAAAGGTTTCACTGAAGCTAGAAGACCTGCTTCCAAAATGATTCTCTCATACAGCTGTTGGCAGGTGGCCTCAGTCTTGCTACCTGAGTCTTTCCATGGAGCTATGGAGTGTCCTCACATTATGGCAGCTGGCTTCCTCCCCAGTGATTGCAGAGAACAAGGAAGATGCCGCAGTGACCGCTAGCTCATAGGAAGTAGTCTCTGAAATTACACACCATCACTTCACCTTTTTCATTCCTTAGAGGCATGTTACTTAATGCAGTCCAAGCTCAAATGGAGGTGAATTAAGCTTCACCTCTTGAAGACTGGAGTATGCATGAATGTGTAGACATTTTAATACAACCACAAACACGTGAAATCACTTGCGATTACTAACATATCAACATGATTAGAATTTGCCCATTAGGAGCCCTTTCCTCTCAGTGGGTAACTGAGAGCAGCCCTAAAGGGTGAGAGTTTTGGTTTTGAGGTTAATATGTACTTGGTAATGTTTAAGGAACAGAAAGACACTCACAGAAAGAGAACTGGGGTTTGGGAACCTGGAGACTTGATTCTACGGCATATTGCTCACATACCTTTGGTAAATCAGATGACTGAAAACTGCTCTCATTGGTTTCCCATTAGGTTGTGCTGGGGGTCAAATAAACTAACGCAGTTGAAAGCCCCATGGAGACGGTAAAGCAGTAAATGAAGCCAACTCTTGCTGATCCTGTTACCTCCACTATTGTTGTTGAAAAGGGGCACCCATGTGGGAGTCGGAAGAGTAGGACAGAGACATGGGTTAGCAGTGGTCCCCAACCTTTTAGGCACCAGGAACCACTTCTGTGGAACACTTTTTCCAAGGACTGAGGGTTGGGGGAGTTTCTGGATGATTCAAACATATTATCTTCATTGTGGACTTTATTTCTGTTATTATTACATCAGCTCTACCTCAGATCATCAGGCATTACATCCTGGCATTAGATTGGGAACCCTTGGGTTAGGGAATAGAGAAAGGGAATTGAAAGCCATTCTACCCAGATTATTATTCCCTAGGACTGTCTCCAGGGCCGGGTAGAGAAAGCTTATTTTACACATGAACCCACATGATGATTATAGCAATTTCTGTGAAGGACTGCTCTCCTGGGTCTTCACAGGACACAAAGCCTAGTCCATGAGATCTTGTCAGGGCTAGAATGTATCAGGAAGATGACATTCTCCCATCTCTGGGATCAGAAAATCATCACTCTTCTAGATTGGTGTCGTGTGTTCATTTATTGTTTTAAGAACTATGTATTCATTCCCAGCTGAGTGACAATCCCTGTGCTAAGGGGCCAGGGAGATACAGCTAAATTGGCCACAGCTTTTTTCTCCCCAATATCCAAATCAGTGGGAAAGGCTGATGTGCAAACATTTTAAAAAGTGAAAGACTGAGCCTTGGCTGGTGGCCTCATTCCCCAAGTCTGGATTTGAGTTTCAGGAAATAGTTTTCTCAGATGGCCTTATTCTTTCAGAGGTCACATAGCTCTGAAAATTTTATGTCTTTGGAGATTAAACCCTTTTCCCTCCACTGATGTTTATAGGCTCTTGGAGTGTTGGGCAAAGATAAAGCCAGGCAATTGCATTCAGATGGCTGTAATTTCCACTCCTCCTTCCTTCCAAGTCTTAATGGCCAATACCACACAGTTTCCAAAGTCCCTTTTATGCACTTCCAGAAGTGGCAGGGCCTATAGTTAGTGCTGCACAGAGCAGTTCCTGCCTGAGATTCCACTTGCTGTCAGCTGGGGCTGTTTGCAGAAAACGTTAATTCCAGTATGGGGAGAAAGCTACCTAGCAGTTGGTTCTCTTTACTTGTTTATATTTCTAGTGGGAGGTGGCTTCCAAATATTCAGAAATAATCCTTGTGCTGTTAGCCCAGGCTGAACTGTGAAAGGTAAATTATTTAGCTGTTCATGACCTCTGTGCATTGGGTAGTAACCCAAGTCAAAAGTTTTTTCTCATTAGATCCATTCATCTATAACGGACATAAATGGGAACTGTTGCTTCAGATAAAATGTAATTAGCAAAGAGAAACAAAAAAATACAACCCAAAGAAACAAACAAAATAACAAATGTTGAAGAAGATGTGGAGAAATTGGAACCTTGTGCTCTATTGGCAGGGACGTACAATAATGCAGCCATTGTGGAAAACAGTATGGCAGGTCCTCAAAAAATTAAACATAGAATCACCATATGATTAATAGATTCTGCTACTGGGTATATACTCCAAAAATCTGAAAGCAAGGACTCAAATATTTGTATACCAATGTTCCATGAAATATTATTTTTGATAGCCAAAAGGTGGAAACAACCATTGACAGATGAATGGATTAACAAAATGTGGTGTATCCACGCAATGGAATTCTGACACAACATGGTCAACTCACATGATTCCACTTATATGAGGTCCTAGAGTAGTCAAATTCATAGAGAAAAAGTAGAATAACAATTGCTAGAAGATTGCCAGGAGAAATATCAATAACCTCAGACATGCAGATGACACCACCCTTATGGCAGAAAGTGAAGAGGAACTCAAAAGCCTCTTGATGAAAGTGAAAGAGGAGAGTGAAAAAGTTGGCTTAAAGCTCAACATTCAGAAAACGAAGATCATGGCATCTAGTCCCATCCCTTCATGAGAAATAGATGGGAACCAGTGGAAACGGTGTCAGACTTTATTTTGGGGGGCTCCAAAATCACTGCAAATGGTGATTACAGCCATGAAATTAAAAGACACTTACTCCTTGGAAGGAAAGTTATGACCAACCTAGATAGTACATTCAAAAGCAGAGACATTACTTTGCCAACAAAGGTCTGT